>OZ026597.1:39613973-39631473 GCA_964020085.1 Micromussa lordhowensis
GAGGCAGGATATCCACGTTTGTCGAAAAAATTGCACATTTCCTCTGATTTAAAGGAAAAATCAGAGTCCTCACTACAAAGGCGACGAAGTCTAAGAAACTGAGAATAAGGAATAGAATTCTTGACGTGTGATGGATGTGAAGATGAATACAACAAATAGCTATGAGAATCTGTGGGTTTGTAGTGCACACTGGTGCATAAACCGTTGCCTTCGACTGAAACTTTGATATCTAGAAATGCCAAAGAAGTATTGGAAATTTCCCAGGTATACTTAAGAGCCGGATGAAACGAATTAACAGCAGTTATAAATTGATTGAGTTCCTCTCTGGTAGAGGAAGTGGCGCCGACACAATCGTCAATGTAGCGACGGTATAGCTCAGGTTTAGGGCCGTTGTATTGATTAAAAAACTCGTGTTCAATGTAGCCTACGAAAAGATTAGCGTAGCTGGGTCCCATTTTGGTGCCCATGGCCACACCATTGATTTGTTTATAATAACTGGTAGCGAATGAAAAACAATTTAGTGTTAAAACTAGTTCAGCCAGGCGGAGCAGTGTTTCCGAGCTTGGTTCCTTAACAGTGCGTAAATCAAAAAAATGTTTGAGGGCTAGAAGACCTTCGCCATTAGGGATGACGGTGTAAAGGGATGTAATGTCCATAGTAAAAATAAGTTTGTCTTCACCCAGGAAATTGAAATCGCGAAAAATTTGAAGGGCGTGTTGACTGTCTTTAACATTAGACGGTAAAGATCTGACGATAGGTGCCATAATTTTGTCTAAATAGCTAGAAATGAGTTCGGTAGGGCAACTACACGCAGAGACGATAGGTCGGCCTGGGTTGTTAGGTTTGTGAATTTTAGGCAAAAAGTAAATACATGAAGTTTTAGGAGTGGTGATGATGAGATTTGTAGCAGTAGCCGGTAAATCTTGTTTTACTATAAGTTCGTTAATGGTGCTCTTGACAATTTGTTGGTTAGTGGAAGTGAGATCTTTATCAACTTTGGCATAAAAAGAGGTGTCGGAAAGTTGCCGCAAAGCTTCTTTTTGGTAGAGGTCGGCCCGCCAAACAACCAAAGCGCCGCCTTTGTCGGCCGCTTTCACAATTATGTCTTTGCGCTTACTAAGATTTTTAAGCGCCGCCCTCTCTTCCGAAGAAAGGTTTGAAAATTTGGTATTACGATTGAAATTTAGTTTGTTGATGTCATGACGGCATTTGTTGATGAAAAAATCTAAAGAGGCGAACTGGCCCTCTAGGGGAGTCCACTTCGATTTTCGAGTCTGAAGCGTCTCGAAAATATCTTTGTCCGAGGTGTTAGAATCATCCTCTTTGTCATGGAAAAAAGCTTTAAGTTGAACGCGACGAAGAAATTTTTCAACATCTTGCTTAACCGAGAATTCGTCAAGGTTTTTGGATATAGGAACAAAATTCAAGCCCTTGCTAAGGACGGATTTCTCTGCATCGGAAAGCGAAAGATTTTCTGGAATAGTAACTACGGTGCTAAGGCTTTCAAGTGACGAGTCACAAGAGATAGGAGGACCTGTTAATTGTTCAAGTTTATGGGCCTTAATTTGGTGTAAATGGTTAAAAAGTTTAGAATTAACCTCCTGAATTTTGGTGCGAATAGATTGAACTAAGATAGCTGGACAGATTTTAGACAGTTCAGAGCGACATTGTAGAATTTGTTTGTTGAGGTCGTCACGTTTTTGGCACATAGCTCTGATAGTAATCCTCATAATGTTACGCGAAAAAGAATTTTGGGCACACTGAATTGCACACTAATGCGCAAAGACATAATTGTGAAAGCGGCCGACAAAGGCGGCGCTTTGGTTGTTTGGCGGGCTGACCTCTACCAAAAAGAAGCTTTGCGGCAACTTTCCGACACCTCTTTTTATGCCAAAGTTGATAAAGATCTCACTTCCACTAACCAACAAATTGTCAAGAGCACCATTAACGAACTTATAGTAAAACAAGATTTACCGGCTACTGCTACAAATCTCATCATCACCACTCCTAAAACTTCATGTATTTACTTTTTGCCTAAAATTCACAAACCTAACAACCCAGGCCGACCTATCGTCTCTGCGTGTAGTTGCCCTACCGAACTCATTTCTAGCTATTTAGACAAAATTATGGCACCTATCGTCAGATCTTTACCGTCTAATGTTAAAGACAGTCAACACGCCCTTCAAATTTTTCGCGATTTCAATTTCCTGGGTGAAGACAAACTTATTTTTACTATGGACATTACATCCCTTTACACCGTCATCCCTAATGGCGAAGGTCTTCTAGCCCTCAAACATTTTTTTGATTTACGCACTGTTAAGGAACCAAGCTCGGAAACACTGCTCCGCCTGGCTGAACTAGTTTTAACACTAAATTGTTTTTCATTCGCTACCAGTTATTATAAACAAATCAATGGTGTGGCCATGGGCACCAAAATGGGACCCAGCTACGCTAATCTTTTCGTAGGCTACATTGAACACGAGTTTTTTAATCAATACAACGGCCCTAAACCTGAGCTATACCGTCGCTACATTGACGATTGTGTCGGCGCCACTTCCTCTACCAGAGAGGAACTCAATCAATTTATAACTGCTGTTAATTCGTTTCATCCGGCTCTTAAGTATACCTGGGAAATTTCCAATACTTCTTTGGCGTTTCTAGATATCAAAGTTTCAGTCGAAGGCAACGGTTTATGCACCAGTGTGCACTACAAACCCACAGATTCTCATAGCTATTTGTTGTATTCATCTTCACATCCATCACACGTCAAGAATTCTATTCCTTATTCTCAGTTTCTTAGACTTCGTCGCCTTTGTAGTGAGGACTCTGATTTTTCCTTTAAATCAGAGGAAATGTGCAATTTTTTCGACAAACGTGGATATCCTGCCTCTGTTGTTCAAGCAGGCCATCATCGTGCCCAACAAATTGATCGGCAGTCAGCACTACAAACGTCTCAGAAGGAGAATGATAATAGAATTCCGTTCACCCTCACATTTCACCCTCACAATCACGCAGTAAAATCCATCATTCTCAAAAACTTTAAATTACTTCAAAATGATCCCGATACTGGTAGAATCTTTTCGCAACCGCCATTAATTTCATTCAAACGCGACAAAAACATAGGTAACTTTTTAGTTAGAAGTGCATTCAAAACGAGTGAACAACCTGGAACTTTTAAATGCGCACGCGCGCGATGTAAAACATGTCCTTTCATTTACAACGTTGAGAAATTGTCGGGACCCAAGCGATCCATTAAGATCACAGATCAATTTACCTGTACCTCAGCCAATGTCATCTACTGTATAACTTGCACTCTTTGCAAAAAGTTATATATCGGCGAAACAGGTAGACGACTAGGCGACCGTTTCCGAGAACACCTTCGCGACGTAGAGAAAGACGATAAAGACGCTTCTAAACCGGTTGCTAGACACTTTAATCTGCCGAATCATTCTAAGCAACATATGGCAGTCTGCGGCCTCTCCCTACATCAAGGAGGCACAGAAAGCCGCAAAACTCTTGAACAAAGATTTATTTTTCAAATCGGCACTCTTAATCCTCACGGTATCAACGAACGCTTTTCATTCAACTAATTCATTCTGTTGTTTTTCACGTTGCCAGGCACCAACCAATAGCGTAGCTCCACATTTCTGTATATAAACCACACACAACCCACAATTCCTTGATTCGCTCCGACGAAGGGCTAACGCTCGAAACGTCAGCTTCCGAATCTCTTTACGGTGGACAATTCACATTATCAACCCAGTTGATAAAACCAAATTATTATGGTTGCATAGGTTAAGTATGGATAAATAAAAGAATAATATAATTGTTTCAATGTGTGAAGATCTACAAAGTATCTTAATTTGTTAATAATTGCTATATTTTTTGCTAATTTATTGTTAATGTGTTGAGTCTGCGGCCCCCATTGTAAATTTTGATCAATGTAAATACCTAGATACTTAATTTGAGTTTTATGAGCAATGTTAGGAATATAAATGTACGATCTTAATCTTGTAGATGAGATTACCATGTAGGTCGTCTTAGCAAAATTTATAGATAGTTTGTTGATATTGCAATACTTGTAGACAGAATTCAATTCTTCATTCATAATGGACTCAAGATGAAGCAGGTTATCACTTGTAAAAAACATATTTGTATCATCAGCAAATATACGAAACGATAATTTTTTAAATTGGAAGAGTCGAGACGAGAGATGCTAGATTTCACAGTCGAAATGTAAGGCACTCAACGATACTGCAACCACTGACTGCAGAACATGAGAACGGGAGGTACCTTAAGTATGCGACAAGACTTGTAATTCTACCATCACAAGTCAACCACAGTGGATAGTCGAACTTTTTCTCATAGTCTAGAAAGGTAAAGTGCAATCACAAGTTTGGAAAGGCAGCTTAACACACGTCCAACTTCGGTCTATGGTCTGTTCTCGTACCTGTAATGACAGTCCTGCTGAATATTGCACTTGAAGGCTATGCCCTTCACCTTTTCATTTGTTTATTGTACCTTTTCCGTTCCCCTCCATTGTGTTTGAGTGTTTATTACCTTAAGCTTCCTTTTTTTCGTTTTAAGCGGTGGATTGTGGCCCGTTGCAGCCGCTGCAGAATGGTAGTTTGAGCGGTAAAAGTACAGTATTTCCGGACTTAGTAACAGCTGCTTGCCACCCAGGGTTTATCCTTCGTGGATCTTCCCGAATTGAATGTCAAGTAAACGGATCATGGAGTTCGACTGATACGTTTTGCGAAGGTACGCTACTTTTTTTTTTAAATGTCGGATGACATATTCAGTCGTTTGACTTCCTTTTAAACTACCATTCTAACGTCATAAGCTTTTCGCCTACTTTAGCAAAAGACTGTGGAAATCCGTCAACGCCTCTCCATGGATCTGTGATTGGTCATGAGACAACCTATCCAAACGAACTAGAATTTAAGTGTGATGTTGGATTTCAACTCCGAGGATCTGCCACCAGAAAATGTGAAGCTGATGGAATGTGGAGTGGAGAAGAGGTTAAATGTCCAGGTATAGTAAAACTTTATCACGTGTTGTGATAACCAAATGTTTCACTTTAAGACGATTGTGAGATGTTGTGCAAAGGAACCCAAGTCTGGCAAGTATTTTTGTAAGATTTTTGTCCGACTTGCCCGTTCTTTTTCAACCTTGTTTTATACCTTGCTCTTTTCTTCCCAGTGAAGGTAAAAGAGAGGTTTTTTGAACTAGCAGCTTACCTAGTAAAGCAGTAAAGAGAGAGTCCTCTTCTTGAAAGGTTGCTTCGCCAAACTTCATTGTTGTCTTTGAAATACTACTTCACCGCTCAATTTTGATGTTATTTCTTTTTTCTACAGCCGTTGATTGTGGTCCCTTGGAAGTTCCTGAGAATGGCGTCGCCCATGGTAACTCCACAACATATCCTAACGTGATGACTTTCAGCTGCAAAACAGGATTTTCTCTGCAGGGAACAGCCACACGGACGTGTCAGGCAGATGGCACATGGACAAGTGGAGATGTTGCATGTCTAGGTATTGGTAGTTCCTCTTAGAGTTACGTGTCTTCAAACTTAACTTAATGTCTAAGAAAGCTATCCGCTTTTCACTGTCCAGTTGAAAGTGTGGTCAGTTGATTTCGCTGGAACGTATTCACTTTTGATTTGTCTACTGGATAGCGTTATGGGGGTCCCCACCAACTTAAAAAACTTTTAACTTTAAAAGCATTTTTAATTATCGAACTCCAAGTTTGGTGACGTTTCCTAAAATTTATCTGGAAACAATTGCTTATGCCATGTCAATAGTTAGGGCTATTGACGTTTCCTTGGGAACCGTATCTCAACAGGCATATTTCCCCCTTTTGATTCTTTGATAGTTGTATTACTTTTGAACCAGTTTTGGAGGTTTTCTAACGTTTTAAAGAAAATCATAAAATCTAAGAAGGCGAATCTAAGATAGCTGGTCTTGGGAAAAAAACGATGCCATTTTCGTATTGTTTGACATCATAGTTCCATGTTACAGACCCCAACGAAAAAATTTTGGGACTTGCTATAAATTGCCATGTTATTTTGCTTATTGCTGGTAATTGTTCAACGAGTCTTCTTAGAGTATAATAAGTTGTATTTATTTATTAAAATTCTCTTCTCTTCAGGACAGGATTGTGGTTTGCTTCGCATTCCTCATAACGGTTGGATGTTTGGCTCCAAAACAACCCATCCCAACAATGTGAGCTTCACTTGTGGACTTGGGTTCACACTGGATGGATCTTCTGAAAGAATGTGCTTAAGGAATGGATCGTGGAGTGGCCAGCAACCAAAATGCCTCCGTAAGATAATGTGTCTACCTATTTTAAATGATAGATTCTCTGCTTTTGGCGCTTATGATGATCTTAATATAGCTAAAATCAGGTTTCTATAGTATCTGAAACACGAATCATCCGAATTTTTTTCCAGTTATTGGGAATAAATTATGTGAGAGGAGGGACTCGTTTAAGCTGCTACAAGTTTCGTTTTTGTTTCTGGCTAACGAAAACTTTGCAAAAAGCACCTGATACGACTGGTCTTAAAAATATATTTAACGGAATCCAGCCACCATGCCATGCAAGATATTACAAACTACTGTCTCGTGTCTCGCCACTGCACCATCCATGCTCCATGGCCCTCCTTCTCTTTTCTTTTGGCCAATACATTTGCCTGACTTACTAGAAAAGTAAGACAGGTTAAAAAAAGGACGCATTGCTTTTATGATATATTTGCCACTCTTCAAGTCAAGTTTTGACTTCGAACATTTTCAGGAAGCGTGGTTAACAAAGTTATTCAATATCACTGTATTTCACTCTTTAAACAGCCAATTATTGCAGCAAAGCCCCAGATGTTCCTGTGTTCGCTTATCAGACATGGAAAGCTTCTAAGACGCGTTATCAAAGCGGGCAAAGTATTTACTACAGTTGTAAGGCAGGCTACATTATGGTGGGAATTCCCGTGAGGCAATGTAACATGGGTCAATGGTCTGAACTCCGATTCAACTGTAGTAGTAAGTGCATTACTTTTTTTAGGTTATGTTATTGATACAAAAATAATACAACATTGCAACAAAAGTACTAGAAACAAAAGAAAGAAAGGTGTTACAACTGATATTACTCTTAATGATAGACAATCGATAATGTTTACGATGATAAATATTACAAACAATATTTATGGCTTTCTAGCTTTGTACAAGTGTATAACAGCAACTTCCGGACAATTTTTCCTCCATGATCGCAGTAGGTTCTGTATTGATTTCCTCTAAAAAACGTTTATAAAGCTGCTTGCAGAGAGTTCTTTAAATTGAGAGTGATATCTTTAGAGTTCAGACCCCCAAGGTCCAGATGAGCTGATGTGTAACTTTCGAGATAAGCGGGAAAAGCTGAGGTTTTTTGGTAGTATTGCACAAAGTTAACTTTGATGTTATGTTTGTCGCTGAGTTGTTGTGGTGAAAGGTGGTGGTGATTGTTTAGCAAGTCTTGCACAAGGAGAATATTTTTATCCCGCCAAGCGGCTTTCCAAAAGATCGATTTAGTTTCAATATTTATATCTCTCTTGTTCCACAAAATGAATTCGCGTTTGAATGGATCTTCGTAATTGCTACGCAGTTCTTGAAAGTAATCAAGGAGTTCTCGATAAAAGAGGGGGATTTTTTGTCTAGTTTCCCGACACTGTAGTTACAGTTTAGAAGAAAAAGGAACCGCCATATTTATCGAAGTAGTAATTAGGGATTGCCGTCCAGGTGTCATGAGTGTTATTTAAGAGTCTACTTATCCAAGTGAGACGTAGCGCTTTTATAACAGTCCTAAAGCAGGGAAAGCTTAGCCCACCCTTAGATAAGGGACGGAACAGATCCTGTCGCTTGAGCATATCTCTCTTATTCTTCCATAGAAAAGCAAATAGTTGACTTTGGGTTTGTTGTATTACTGTTTCTGGAACAGAAAGCATGGAGGCAGTATAGATTAGCTGAGATTGCTAGCAAATATCTTAAATTTCTTAAATTTCGTTTCCACTTTCCTTATTTTGATATAAAAATTATTGTTGTTGTTAGCAGCTGCATATTGAGAAAGGTAACTTCCAAGAAATTTTAAGGGATCTTTTGGACACTGGAATTCTTGTTTTTGCTCGAAGTACCAATTCAATTCAATTCAATTTTACTTCAGACTCTCACAAACATTAATTTTACAAAGGTATCAGAAGAAAACAGAATACATATAGATATATACAAATTACATATAGAAGATGATCAATAATAATAAAGTGTTAAAGAAGAAAGTAGAGTAACCAAGGGAAAACAACTAGTTTTAATACAAGGTTGATTGTGTGAAGTTTGGGACACCTAAATAGTTATGGAACTAGGCTAGTAGGTGCCCCAAAGTAACAAAATTTAGCAAAAGGAATACAGTGTAAAATAAACTGTTTCGGTTAAATCCACAAGCCTTTTGTTTTCTCTTTATTCAATTGCAAACCTAATACTCCAAATGAATTGACTATATTCATGGATTTTCTAAGTGACGTGGCATTACTGGAGAAGAAAAGAGAACGGCGGGTATGATGTAGATTGGATAATCACGTAGCTAACAATACCGCGCTATCTAACTCGGTATGCGTTTATGTGCGTCATAATCTCATCATACACGCTGTTCACCTGAGCAAAGTTAACTTGGCTTAGCCATTTCTATTGGCAATATTATAAAACAACTGAGTCACTTCAGCTGATATGAGTTTATGAGTTATGATGCACTTGGTAGGTTTGGAGAGTACTCGAGAAGCCGCAATCATGGACAAAAGTCTTGGGACCAACTTGCACTTTTGACGCTGTTGCACACACGCCAGACGCGATTATAACATGGCTAGCAGAGCCGCGCAATCAAATTCAGTATACGTAACTTGCTCAAAATCCCAACAGTGCACGCTGGTAGCGTGAGCAAATCGCTTCGCCAAAACTTTTTTTTTTTTGCGCGAGCGGCCATTTAGCGCGGGCAAAAAATATTATATTTCGCGAAAATAATGGATACAAACAGAGACTGGCCCACCAGTCCCAAAACGAAGACAATTTTGCGACCTTTTCTAGAGGCTAGAGTTTTGAAATGAGGCAGAAAAAGAGAAAAACAACAGAAAAGGAGACTCGGCATCAGTGCCGTCACGATTCACTTCACTGTCCGACAGAAATACTCTGGTGAAACCAAACAAATGACAAACTGGTCGAGCTTTCAACAGAAAATTCGAAATAAAACCAATTCTTATTTTGCCCAATATTTCGCTTACCGCGAACAATTACTTCTGATATTGTTGTCCGTTTTTTCGCGTCGGATTTGATGCACAATTCCGCCGGCTATCGCCTCGGGCAACTCTTACGCTTCTTTTCGTGCTCTCCAAACTTCCCACGTGCTCCATAACTCGATAGTGCACGCTAAAGCATGAACCAATTGTAAAATAATACAACTTCACTTGCCTAGCCTCATCCCCTAATTTCTCTTGATTTTCAACATTGTATTGGGTGGGGAGGGGGGACAGCAATGTGTTTTAAAAAAAATTACAGTGTTTTGTTTCTTTCTTCAAACTTCAGTTATAAAACGCAGATAATTCTATGCATTACATGAGTGCCCAAGGAATTTTGTCCATGGTTGTAGTATGGGGTAATCGGATAAGGACGTTTTTTGCTTCAAGTAGGTGACTCGATTACGGAGTGGAATGAGGGGTGCTTAGTTCTCTCTGTTCTTCGTGCTTTGTTTGTTCTGAACAAGGTACTTGCACAAACTAGCCGGCAAGCTTCTCGTGTTTGTTACGTTTATCTGTGTCATATTTAACAATTAGACTGCGAGCCCGAGTTTTCTACGAGCAGATAGTCAACGAGGCGCAGCCGAGTTGACTATCGCTCGTAGAAAACGAGGGCGAGTAGTCTAATTGTTTTAGTATAAATTTACCGTAGTCTCATTGCATAAAAAGAAAAAAAGTCAAGTATCGCGTAGAAAAGAACTGTTTTATTATGTTACATCAGGTTCAAACGTGACGCGCGATGTGCACTGATGCGTAACTGTTGACTATCAGCAGATAGTCGACGGTAATATAGCCAATCAAATTCACGGATTCACAATAGACTACGGTAAATTTATACTAATGAATAATATTGAATGCCAATAGTAAGTGCTTGGTTGAAAATTAAAAAGTCAAAAATTACTAGGCTTTCCGTATTTTCTCGATTTACCTGCACTTATTCAAAACTGGGTAGGCGCGGTGTTTATTTCAACTGGGCATTATTTTGAAAACAAGTGGTACAAAATTTGGTGATAACGCCGATGAGTGAAGTGAAGAATGCGTTACGAATGGTTTATAGTGTCCTGTTTGCAGGCCAGCTAACCCGAGATGATGACTACACCTATCGATCGATGTCAATATACGGTTACATAAGGCAGTTTCAAATAAATGCTGGATCTCAAATAAACTTCGATATCTCGTATTTGAAGTCAGCGTGTATTCGTGACCCCTCGTTTCAGGCAGGAAAGTTACAAATTAAAAGTCAATGATGAAATTTCCTGCCCAAATATAACGCATAATTTGTCATTTATTATTAAATTGCAATACCATTTACAGATGTTGAGATGTGAAGAAAGGGATCTTCCATGATGAAATGCCACCAGTTATTCCTCTTAAAGGATAAAATACAAATTACTAGCCTGTTAAATTGCATGCTTTCATTTTTTATCTTTTTCAGCACCAAGTTGTAATGCTCCAAAAGTACCTAAATACTCGTATGTCACGTCAGCACGCGGCTCGCAGAGTAAATATCTCAATGGCGAGAAGGTTTACTATAGCTGTAGGGCTGGATACAAACTGGTCGGAATTCCGCAGATCGAGTGTACAGACGGCATCTGGACAAAACATAGTTTCAGCTGCCAAGGTAATAATAAAAATAATACATCAATTAATTGCAATACTTAGTGTGGAAGCCACATTAGCGCGAGCTGGTTTTTGCAACACGACATAGACTGACGAGGGAGTCTATAGCTGAAATTGTTGCACAGCTGGGGAGTAAGTTCAATCAACCGCGCGCTCTTATTGGTCCATTTAATTAATGGTGGCGTTGCAATATTGCCCGCTGCCCCACTTACATAACCTGTTCCAGGCTCTTAGTGCCAGAGGTTACTTCGACTTGAGGATAATTCTTCTTGCCTTATTACTTTGCACTAGACTCCAGCTCGTTTTGTATGTATTGGATGTAGGCGAATACTTTCGTTCTCGTGGAAACTCAATTCTTTATCTTCTTCTTTGCTCTCTTGGTTAGTCTATATACACCTGGTCTATCATTGAAAGCGCTGTGTATCTTGAATGGTCAGTAAATAAAGTTAATGTTTTTCTTCTGTTTTCTCGACGTAGCTGTAAATTGTGGTAGTCTTACCAGCCCTTCAAATGGATGGATTGAAAACGAAACGGGAGAAACCTTCGGAGCACTATATACGTTCATGTGTAATGCAGCGGAGGGCTACCTCATGAGGGGATCTAAAAAGAGACGATGCCTGGCTAACGCAACATGGAGTGGAGTTCAACCAATTTGCTATCGTAAGTTTTCAGATCACAATTTGTATGCAATGTTTCTCACTTCAGGCTGTGTCGTTGCGCGCTTTCAATTTCGAAAAAGTTAAACAACAACTAATACAGAAAGCTAACAACAAAATACTTTTCGCCTCAGTACAAACTTGTGATGCCCCTCGTAAACCAGCTCACGGAAAATTGGCATCTGGACCAAGTAACAAGTACTTCTTTGGAAATCTGGTTAAATACCAATGCAACAATGGATTCTCTCCTCGTGGTCATGAAACTACAAGATGTCAGATTCATGGGAATTGGAGTAATCCGGCGCCTACATGCCTCAGTAAGTTGGACTCTTGAAACATCCATCTACACGTTTTTGTGTAAAGCATATCCGTTCAAGGTAGTTTCACGGGTTGCTATCTATGACATGAGCATTAGGTATCTTATTTGTTTAATCTGGCTGTAACCAGTGTCAGCAGTAACCGAACGCTCTACGTTCTAACGTTCATCAATTCTTCAAGTCTAGCAAGTTACAGCAGGTTGGCTTAAAGAAACTCTGTCATACTAAACAAACTCCAAAACAGTACTTCTTGTCTCCGAAACATCTCGGGTAAAAATCTCTCAGGTTCTTTCAAGTATGCACACCCTAGTAACATCTTGGAGCTGTCGTTTGTAGCCCTCTTGATTTTTTTTCGATGTACTGTAGTTTTATTGCCTTAGGCAACACTGACAATAGACACCTTGCATTCATTTGAAGGAACAGATTTATCTTAGTTCGATAAGAATTGTTTTATGTTTCCAGGTTGCTCATCGCCGCTTGGTTTGAAGAACAGGATGATTTTTAGCCGTCAGCTGTCCGCTTCATCAGAGCGAGACTCGCGACATGGCGCCAAACATGGCCGTCTCCATGGTAACAGCGCTTGGTGTTCAGCGAGAAGTAGTTTTCCCAAATATTTTCAGGTTAGTTATAACCACCCTGGAACCGTTCTTTGTACGGAGCTGGTGGTTTCTTTTCTGATTTTTTTTTTTCAGGCAATAGATCTTTGGAAAGAACTTTTAACCCATTTCAAAGGAACTTAGCGCATTTGCTTGTTCAAAAAAATAAATAAATAAAACATTATTTACTGTTAGACCTATACCCGAATTAATTTTTGTTTTTTTGTTCTCCCTTACACCAAACTGTAAACTGCAAATTCTTCCTTCATCTCTCCTGTCCTACAATTAGGGCCTGTTTACATGGAGGTGGGGGACCCCAGGTAGGTGAGGTAACCCGCCTAGGTGAGGTAACCCGCCTCTCCATATAATCTCTCATTTTTATTTGATCATGTTTACATGATAGGTGGGGTAACCCGCCTAGGCGGGTTGCCCGGTCTGCCAGGTAGGGTAACCCGCCTAGCCGGGGTCGCATTTTGCCATGTAAACGACTCGAGGTGGGGTAACCCGCCTAGCCGGGGTCGAGTTCATGTTACATTTGCAAGCGCGCCAAAGCGCGTAAAAATTTGAACCAGAACAATATGGCCGTTAACTGCCTCTGGCGGAGGTTTTGTATCATCAAAAGTGACAGTAAAACGCCACAGCATTGAAATGCTGCAGCGAGAGCAGAAAATAAAGATAAGATAACACTGACCGCCATTTTCAATGTTTACATGCCTAGCGACCACGCAACAACGTCAAGTAAAGTCACCCCGGGACCCCGGGGTTGTAAGTTTGCATGTAAACGCTGGCCATTTTTCGACCACGGCTAGGCGGGTTACCTCACCTACCTGGGGTCCCCCACCTCCATGTAAACAGGCCCTTAGACAATATTAGGGACCTTAAGCAACGAAGACGGCGACGTCAAGGACGACTCCCAGAAAAAAATGAATTTTTTTACCGTCGAACTTCGCACATGCCTAGATCTGTTCAGTACGTCTATCGGTCTCAGAACTTGCTCAAGCTTAATATGCAATGCCAGCGTACAATTCCAAAAGAAAATACGAAAAACAAGCCGCCGTCGCTCACGTTCTCCAAAATACCCAAAACTTGGTCATTTCACGTTGTCGTTTTACAGAGGACGGCTAAGAAATGTACCGAGAATTATAACGCACGTCCACAGCTATTGTTCTACTCATTAAACCTTTTGTTTGGCGACGTTCTCGTTGCCGTTGCCGTCGTGGTTTGCTTAAGGTCCCTATTACTAGGCTGGAGGCTAACTCGAAAACCTAACGGTTCATTTAGTGTCCAGACTCAATCAAACAAGATTATAACAGTTACTCCATTAAAAATACCACCTATATTATTAAACTAAAAATGTTATATTATTCATATTTACAATGATAAAAATAAAGATGTTGTTGTTGTCAGGTGGTTAACTTGACTCCATTTCAGTAACCTATTATTCAAAGGATAATCTCGCAAACAAAAGATCATAATAAGATATTTAACTTCCTCTGCAAATTTTACCTAATTTTGATTTTTTTTTTCATTAAACTTCAAAATAACTCATAGATAGAATATGGAGTCTTAGTGTGCCACAAGAAACGACTGCAATACGCGTTTCTTTTTCAGATTGATTTTGGCCGCACGATGGAGGTGACGGCTGTCGCTACTCAAGGTCATCCTAGAGAACAGAAATGGGTCCTAAAATACGTGTTGAAATATTTATTAGGGAAGAGCTGGATTACCTATCAAGAATCGGGACGGGACAAGGTATAAAAATCTAACCCCATAAGTTCATTGTTGCTTTGATTTGATTAAATATTAGACCTGTAAGCAGAACGAAATACCTCGAGGAAACTAGAGCAACTTCTACTTACCCCGTGTAACCAAGGTCCCTAGAGTGAGGGGCGGGGGGGGGGTTGGGGTGGGGAAGAGAGACCCTGGCAACGAGGTTTCTTTTCTATAGATGGTCTTAAAGGGGTGGGGGGGGGGGGGGAACGGGAAATAAATCCCATTTCCCAACCCAAATTTTGACCAACTTCCGTTTCCCAGCCTATTTTGTGCCAAAAATCCCAATCCCTACCCAAACCCTATGTTTTCATTGAAACAAATTGCCAAATTCTAGTCTGGGTTTACAAGCTTCGTTTCGCTGCTTGTAACTGTTCCTTCGCTTGAGAGACGCTCGAGAGTTTGGCCCCCGACAAATTCCATACGTGAAGTAGCTTCACAGATAGTTGCATAGTGCATAAGCTCCTGGGATGATTTACTCGCTCGTGGAATTTCAAAACACAACAACCACCTGTAAGGCACACTGAACGGATCTCTTTAGAACTACGTCATTAGAATGGAATTTTTGAGAGAGAGGAGAATCGATTCACCTCTTTACTAAATTATTTTGTTTGTTTGTTCTGAATTTCAAGGTGTTTAGAGGTAACAGAGACGGTAACACCGTGATGAAGCACTACTTGAAGGAAAAACTTGTGGCTAAGACACTGAGGATATTGCGCCATCAGAACTCTAAAGACTTCATGGGTTCCACCGTCTGCTTGAGAGCAGAAGTTTACGGTTGCGAGTTTCAGACAGGTGAGTGTATAGTGTTTTGGAATTAGCTTCTAATAATGTTAGAAACCGGTCGAAAGAGTTGGTCGCAGATCACAGTGATGTGTACCGCCTCTTCTTTGCAAACTGATTCAAGAAACTACGTTTGTTAGCAACCTCGTTTCCATTGCCTTTTTCCTCACTTGGGGCCTCGCTCCCAAATGAGGGAAAAGGCCATGGGAACGAGTTTGCTTTGTCAGTGTATATGAAACAATACTCACCAAAACGAAATAACATTCAAATCGGAAAGAACTTTACTGTTGCAGGTTTCGAAGGTATGTGAGCGGAGTTGCCTAATACTGTTGGATTTTGGACAAGACATAAGACGTAGAGAAAACATAATCCATAATTTAGAAACTAAAACAAGAGAACTAGAATACGCGAGAAGCGCAGTTTCCTTTGCAGTTGTTGTTTGCGTGTAAGCAAAATTAGCGGCCCTGCGTCAGTAAAACCTATGTATGTATGCATGTAACTTTATTTTAACTCGGGGTGACGAGGCTGATTAGGCCCCTAGCAAAACATCCATGCTAATGTGCCGGGAAAAATATAAGAGAAAATAAAAATAACAATAATAAACTAACTAACTAACTAAGTATGTCAATAAATATACAATAAACAGATCTAAAACTTAAAATTATTACAGTAAATCATAGAAAATTTAGCTTTCTCACAGAAGTCATAAATTCCTTAAGCCGTGTCAATGAACGCAGACCATCCGGTAAGGAATTCCACGCTTTGGGCCCAATAAAAGTCGTAGATTTCAAGCCATCTACCTACTGCTGTATTGCAGGCTACTCGAGGCCACAAAAAGCGGCTGTATTGGAGATGATTGCTAAAACCAACATAGAGTAAATTGAAAACTGCGCTGAGAGTAATCGTGAAAGATTAAGCAAATGGCCATATGCGATACATCCTAAACAAAACGGTTTAATTGCTATCATTTCAGACTGTCTCACCATTGGTTCAGAAGTATTTGCTCGTTGGAATTCCGTCAAGGAACACACGCGCTACTTCCATGGCTTCATCACCAAGATCCGCAAAACAAGTGTCGAGGTATCTCCCTCAGGTAAACATGGCGCCAAAGTCAACGACATCATTGAAAGGCCCAGAGCTAAGGAATTCTACGTGATCATTGACAAGAAATCCAAACCAACCGAGATTAAACTCGGATCACAAGTCATTGTGGCCTCCAAGGACAACTTCGGCTTCTCTCAGGGTAAAGTAACCCAGAAATTTGTCACGTGGTATGGTGTCCAACTGGGCAACGGAGAGAAGGTCTGGAGCAAAGCGCATGATATCCGACTTTTAAGAACTCCTGTCTACTGTGACAGAGAATAACGAATTATAAATGCCTCAAAGTCTGTTAATCTTGTATTTAGAAAAGAAATCCTGGCATCTTTGATTTTTATATATTCTGTCTTGTTTTTTTTTTCAATAGCTTTTAGTTTTCAAGAATTGTCTTAGCGCAGAATGAGTAACCGAAAGCATCAAGTTTTGTTTTCCCGAGATGGCGATGCTTGAGTTGGCGAGCGACTAGAACTATTTACTTCTGTATATTGTTTTCAAAATCTATTTTACTATGTCCATGAGCTCGTTTCCAGATCTCTTCGTCCATAGTCAGGCTATGCAATTAAACACCTACAAATACAAGCCCCGGATGCACCGCTTCGAGTGTCGGGATTGAAAAAACCGACTAAAAAAGATGTCATTAAAACTGAGGTGCTATCGATCAGTTCAGCGGCCTAACTTGTAATTATAAACTGACACAATTCAATGAAACACCGTTTCAGTACCCGCGCAGCTTGATTTCTGTTAATCCCCAGTCCGGACTCTATCGTGTCATACTACTTACCTTCCTTTTGTAATATTTGATTTTGTTTCTGCCAATTTGAGATTGGTACAGCAGTTAAGAAAAAATAAAATATTTGAAATCGTTGAAAGGTGAGTGTTTGCTTTGTTTTTCGTTTCTCTCATAGGCAGTCCGGGTCAGAGCTCAGAATCTTATTTACTGCTGGATTTACCAGGTTAAGATTAGTTTTTTTTTTCTCCCGAAAGCTACCGGCCCCTTGCGTTCTCGTTCCCAGTGCCCTCTGACAGGGCAGACAACAAGAGGAAAAGGTGGCTTTGGAGACTCGAATTGACCGGCTAGATTTAAACATGACTTCCAGTCCGTACTGCGCAGTCTCGGCAACTTAACGTTTTTGTGTCTCACTCGATGGAATGCGAATCGATGTTATTCGTTACGAACCACATACCTTATCTTTGAAGCCTTTCAGATTCTTTTTCCAACAGCTTCATTGATTTTTACGGCTGCAAAGTTGTTTTATCAAGTGATATGAGAAAGAACGAAGCATAAAAAGCTTCGCATCCATAATGGTGGTTGACATGAAATTTTGCATTTACTTCATGTAAGTAGCTACAAATATACGTTTT
>OZ026597.1:39636473-39676473 GCA_964020085.1 Micromussa lordhowensis
AATTGGCGACCTGTATCTTTACTGAATGTAGACTATAAAATAGCAACGAAGGCTACTGCTCCGAGCTTAGAGAAGATCTTGCCGAACTTCATTTTTCCCTGCCAATCCCGGTATGTTAAAGGAAGGTTCATTGGAGAGAATATCAGGCTAATAGCAGACACAATGCATCTCACTAAAGAAAAGAATATCCCAGGGGTAGCCGTGTTTTTAGATTTCGAAAAGGCTTTTGACTCGATTGAGTGGAATTTTATTCATAAATGCCTTAAAAAGCTTAATTTCGGTCTTGACCTCAGACGGTGGATAAAAGTGATCTATAAAGGTATCTCTAGCTGCGTTTTGAATAACGGATACGCCTCAAAACACTTTCATCTTGAACGCGGTGTGCGTCAAGTTTGCCCACTGACTTTCCGGCACGCTATTTGTTATTGCTATTGAGTCACTCGCGCAAAGTATTAGACGCTCAAAAGAAATAAAAGGTATTACAATAGATGAACATAAAGAGATCAAACTTTCGCAATATGCAGATGACACAACTGTACTTCTTTCTGATGTCCAATCAGTTTCAAAAATATTTGATTTATAGGCGCTCTGGTCTAAAAATAAATCAAACAAAATCTGAAACGCTATGGCTTGGCTGTATGCATCACCGGAAAGATACCATCCTCGATCTCCAAATGAGCGGCGAGCCAGTTTACGCGCTTGGGGTGCATTTTACATATGATCTAGAAGTGTCTGAAAAGAAAACGTTTTTGACAAATTAGAATCTTTAAAGAAAACGTTGAATATGTGGTCTCAAAGAGAACTCTCTATCTTTGGTAGGATAAATATAATTGAAACATCAGCACTTTCAAAACTCGTCCTTATCTGCAGTGTCATGAATACCCTTGAAGACTACAGCAAAGAAGAAAACAAGATCACGTTCGACTTTATTTAGAATCACAAAGCAGTCAAAATAAAAGACTACTCTAATCAAGCAAAAAAAAACAGCTGGTGGCCTGGACATGATCGCCTTCTCTCTCTTCGACAAAGCGCTTAAGTTAACTGAACTGGGTTAAACAGTTATGTTCTGACTCGGATGCTCCATGGCAGTACATACCAACATCGCTCCTAGCCGACGTTGGCGGCACAGAACTGTTCAAACTGAATGTAATTACGATTATAATCTCCTTGAACTAGACAACCGTCTTCCTGCTTTCTACAAACAAATCATTTTTTTTTACTGGCAGGACATCGCAACGGCCACATCTAAAAATGAAAATGAGGTTCTCTCACATCCAATCTGGAACAAAGGATTTTTAACTGTGAATAAGAAAACGGTATACTTTCCTCATTGCAGGAATAAAACAAATCTCAGACCTTTTTTACTCCTGTGAAGGCCATTTCTTTCCGTTTAACTCCTTTTTGCTATAAATTCAATGTAAAATGTAACTTTTTACAATATTATAGCATTTTTTGTTCTATTCCCCGAAATTGGAAGAAACTATTGCAAGGAGGTTTCAAAGACCCAGTTACGCCTCCCACTTCACTTGCCGAATTGGACTCCACTCAGTCCGATTACCATTACTAAATGGCCGAAGTGAAAGTATGCTCGAGGTCTGTAAAGGTTAGCTTTCGGGTTGTCCAATACACCCGCATTGTAACGATCCGTTAAACGCATATTCAATTTGTTCCATCCGTAGAGATCGTTAAGTGCCCTTACGCTCCGTAGAGTACAGTTCACGGATCGTATATTGCATCTCATTAAGGATACTCATTTGATGTCAGTGAGAGGGGCAGAAGGCTTAACGATCCGTTCGATCCGTACCGATCGTAAAGTGCCCTTACGCTCCGTAGAATACAGGTCTTGGTTCGTATATTGCAGCTCATTAGGAAAACTTAGAAAAAAATCGATTGATGTTAGTGAGGGGGGCAGAAGGCTTAACGAATATATACATATCTTGACTGTTTCTGCCAGCGCACTCTAGCTACGATCGATATTCCCTATCGAGCAAGAATTATGAACCGCACGCGTTTTATAGAAAGTATTTCTGGTGTTTTCCACATTTAGAACGAAGAATATACACATATCTTGTCTGTTTCTGCCTGTTCACTCTACTGAGCTACGATCGATATTCCCTATCGAGCAAGAATTATGAACCGCACGCGTTTATAGAACGCATTTCTGGTGTTTTCCACATTTAGAACGAAGAATATACGCATATCTTGTCTGTTTCTGCCAGCGCACTCTAGCTACGATCGATTTTCCCTATGGAGGAAGAATTATGAACCGCACGCGTTTTATAGAAAGCATTTCTGCTATATACACATATCTTGTCTGTTTCTGCCAGCGCATTCGCACTCGACTGCACTCCAAAGTTGTTTACTGTTGACTTAATGAGATGCGTGAATTGCGAATCGAACGATCCATTAAGCACGCATGGCCTCTCGCTAATGAGATGCAACGCACGATCCGTAAACTCTACTCTACGGACCGCAAGGGCCCTTAACGATCGGACAAATCGAACGAACTGAAACTCTACTCTACGGACCGCAAGGGCACTTAACGATCCGTACGAATCGAACGAACTGAATTTGCCTTTAGCGGATTGTTACAGTGCGGGTGTATTGGACATGGGTGGAGCATTTCGCCTTTCTTTTACGTCAGGGTTCCACTGTAAAATAGGTGGGCTGTATTCTAGATAAAAATTCTTCCCCAGGTTCTTCTCCAAACAGAAGAATACAACCCTGGGTATGAGGTTGCTTTAAGTTTCGTTTTTACCCCGGAAGTATATACATTTCAATGGTCTTCAATGAACCAAGAACTTGGTATCATTTCACCTAACTATCTAATAATTCGACTGTTCCGCGCCAATTCTACATGAATTCATTTGCACACATGGATATTTGGAGTTGGGAAACGTTCTTGGAACCCCTGCCCTCTGACGGAACCGCGGAAGGTCCTTACATTTTCCACATTGTCAGTAGTAATGATGATGCTAATCTGCCGCTTGTGGTCAGGTTCAGTAGGCAACTTGCTATACAACATGATGAGAAGTCAGCCCAGAAAGAATCGAAGGTATGTGAAGCAAAAGCAGCTCTTACGGGTTTGCTCGTTATAGATTGCGAAGCACAGTTTGAGAAACTTGAGAGAAGATGGAAACGCTATGAAGCCGCTTTAAACATGAAGTCTGATCGTGAGATGTCGGGATCAATGTGGACGATTGCAAAGCTGGAATGCTACATAAGCTCCAAAGATATCGCTTTTGTTCAGCTCGAGAGCAGTTTTGATTTAACTGGTGAAGCATTGCAGAAGATCTGTGATAGGGTTGATTTGGCGATGAAAGCCGTATGTGGTCCTGAAGGAACCGTTGAAAATCTTAACGAACTCCACTCTCAACCCAACAGCACAGAGTGTAACACAAGGATGATCCTGGACGCCATCTTGCAACCGCTTTGCGTCTACAAGGGGTTGACACTCCGATCTGAACAAACCATAAAATCCCACGATCTTCCCACCAACAGGTATGACTACATAATGTACTTCAACGCCTGAAACACTCACCTACCAATTGGCGTTGTCGAAGCTAAACAACAGAATTACTTAAGAGATAATTCATTAGCGCAGTTACTAGTTCAACTTTTTCTTCTCTCTTCCAAGGAACCAGGGTGGTTTTATTTCGGTGTTTTGTCTGATGCGCATCAATTTATTTTCGCTGGTGTATCCAAGCAAAAAGTTTGGTTCTTCCAAACAAATAAAAATCAGTTGGAAATAACTACTGTCAAATCTGATCACGATGTGAGGTCCATAGTCGGTAAAATATCATGGCTTATAGACCTTGCCATAAAGTCAAGGAAATCAGATCAACCGATCGAGGCATTCCTTGCTCCCGTAGCTTCTTTAAAAATACAGGAGTCATTTTTCAAAACTAACGATAATGAACTATAATTAGCTATGAACTATAATTAGCTTGTTATACTTTTTTTTAAATACTCCGCTTTTTAGTTTCGCCCAGAAGACGATTCGCCAAAGGATATTGATAGTCCTCGTAAAGGTGTTGAGTAAACTTAGCGCTTTCAGTCTTCATTGCCGTAAGGAATGAATCAAAGAACCACGATTGAACCGTTAATTCAGAAGTATCTTTTTTTCAGTTAGCAGGCTTCTAAGAACGAGAAAGAACGCGTCTTGTTAGTCCGGGTGATGGGACCTCCGTCTGGCAAAATCACCATTGGGCGAATCGTCTTCTGCTCGAAGCGAGTTGCTTCCTCTGTTTCAGTAATAATGGTGTCGGATAAGCTAAGCCGAGGGAGAAACCTCGTCAAATAAGTTCCAAAAATGAAATCTAAGGTTGACTCAAGTTGGTCTACACACAAATCTCCTTAAAATACTTTAAATCAGTACATAACTAACCATAATTAAGTTTTACACAGATGGAATTTTCAGATGTTAATAGGGGCAGTACACTTTCACTAAAGGGTCAAGACTTCACCTCCTTCCCCCTGCCCCACCCTCCAACAGACACACATGCAAACACACACACCCACAAACCCACCCATAAACCCCCACACACACACATATTCCCCACTCGTCGATGTGAAAAAATACTTCTCAAGTAGCTTCAGATGTTCAATGATCAAAATCGATCAGTATATGGGGTGTTCCATAACTTTTAATCAGAGCATCTAGGAGAGTGTTTGCTAAGTTCTAGTATAAAACTCAAGTATCAAGCACGTCAGACCTGTGAAAATTGTTAGTACAGTGTACATTTTAGAAGCAGTACAGAATTTGAATAAGTAACAAATTTTCATGGCTCATAAATTGTTAACTTAGTGCATCAGAATGCAAATTATCTTGAAGTCTTTTGTTATTTATAATGATTGAAAATAATTAGGCTGACCACTCGGAAGATAACTAAGTCAAAGTGACCAGCTCACAACAGCTAATTAGCTGACCGTTTTTACTATTATTAATTAATTATTGTAGCATAATTATTGATCTTCAAAATATACATAACATCCATTGTATCAGAATGTCATGAA
The DNA here is from genome assembly GCA_964020085.1 of Micromussa lordhowensis. Classification (NCBI taxonomy): domain Eukaryota; kingdom Metazoa; phylum Cnidaria; class Anthozoa; order Scleractinia; family Lobophylliidae; genus Micromussa; species Micromussa lordhowensis. The sequence goes on from OZ026597.1 coordinate 39,641,490, forward strand.
AATTAAATGTCATTTACTGTTTTTTTTTCTCCTTCAAATGTGCCTGAATTCACTTTTAATACTTAAATTATAGCGTGTGACACTTGTCAACCTTCTTATGGGAAGTACTGGGCAACCCTTCTATACAAGCAAGATCAAACATTCTCTTTACAGCGGTGACATCTTCCAGCCTTCAGCTTGTCCAGCAAGTGCAATGTGGCCATACACACCATCTGCAACTTAGCACTAAGATAAAAGGGACTCTATTTTGCAGTGCAAAATTACATCCTGTTGTATCATCAACAGGGCATTTTATATAAGTTATATGTAAAAATGTAATGAAGCTGTTTTGTAAATTTTAGACACCCAAACTGTAAGCATCCTGCTTAGCTACTTGTCAAGGGAAATGAGGACATCAGGCTCCCTCCAAAAAGGCTACATTGTACATTTGTCTTCCAATAGTTAACAGCAGTGCACTAATCCATGGAATTTTAATCTGATGGATGCCTACTACTATTACTACTACTACTAGTACTCTAGTAGCAGAATGGTTAGACTACTAACAGCTCACGCCGGGCTGGGAGGCGGGCATATCGCGCCATTTCAGAAAATATGAGCCGGCGCGAGATTGGTCAGCGATCACTATTTATAATTTTTTTTCAAAATGGCGGCCCTTTTGGTGAAAATGCACGGAACTGTGAAAGATTGCATTGACTCCAGTGAAAATCAACCTCTAGCTACTGAGATCAGCAGCGAACTTCTTCAGTTGTCCAGAGCCGTCATCGAAAAGCACACATTTGACGGTGAGAAAGCTTATAAATTTCATTTAGCCCAACCAGCAAGGATGTTATCGAGGAGTTTAGCATACTGGCACAAAACTATCCTGAAATGAAGCCAAAAACACCAGCTTCCAGACCATGGACTGTGTTTTTGTCCTGGAACTTACCTTTGGAGGTATTTGATTGCTTCAAAGTTGTAGCTGTAACACCTGAGAGTGGTGGTTCGATAGTCAAGAACACACATGCAGTCCAAGAAATTCATATTACTGATATGGAAAAGTTGAAAGGTCTATTTCTCAGAGTGGTTAATAAATTTGCAAAAGGATGCATCAATGAAAGAGATACATTCATGAAAACTGAGAAAGATGGATCCCATAGCCACATTCTGATAACCAAAGATCATCCAGTGATATTCAAATATTCAAAGAACTTAGAGATCATCAGAGTCAGCTTAAGATATGGGCACTTCAACAGAGTAGGAGTTCCTCAGCACTCCTTGGCATAAAACAAATTTAATACACAGTACTCCTTCCTCACAAGGGGGAAATGACTGAAACGATGAAAACATTTTGTTTTAAAGTTGTGTCAGCCTGGAAATGTATGTTACATAGTTTTTACTGTCTTTTTGGCTTTCTAGTCCTAATACTCAGTTACTCACATGATGAAAATTTAATAGGTCATGAACTAAATGTCTGATTCAATTACCCATTTGAACCCAATGGGTATCCAGGCGCGCATCCAGGATTTTGAAATGGGATCCTGGATCCGCGCCTGGTATCACTTTGCAATTTCACCTTGTAACAAAAAGCTCTGGATATCCATAGATGTCATGAAAATTCTGGACAGGGTATGTAAATTAAACTGAATTGATATCGAAAGTTGCTTCTGCAAGGGTATAACTGTTAAGAATTGTTAACTGTTAATAAATGAGAAGAGTTTCCTTATTGTCAGTGGGGTTTACAGAGCTATGGTTTGGATGCTTTTGTAATGCACCAGTCAATGTTATATTGCAAGGAAACATTGCTGCTTTATGTAATTTCCTTGTTATAGAACAGTTGAAAGTTTCCTTACAGTCTTGGAGAAGGGTAGGAATGTAAGATGTTAATCAATAGTCAACATGAAGAGACAGACCTACACATTGTATCAGTTTTAAGAATTTATTTAACAACTTGCTTGTCTTTTTCTTAACAACATAGTTCTCTTGACCTCTTGAATAAAGTTAAAGGCTTACACTGTTCAGCTTGAAATCTTATTGAACCTATTGGGGGACAGCAAATATGTCAATTCCCAGAAAGTCAATAACATTGGCCTTAATCATCAACATAAACAGACAATTACTATCTTCAATACACTTCTAAATCAACAAGTTGGGAGAAGTTGTAGAACAATAAAAAAATTCATGTTTACACTTTTAGCCTGTACATGTATGTTTGATCATACATTTGCGGTACAAAATTTATGACTTGCAATAATAAATGAAGTACTCTACAATTAAAATGACAAAGTACTTAACAACATGAAGACTTTTAACTTGCTCATTTAGAGTTCCAAGTTTTACACTGATAGCACACTAAGAAGATTAGCAAGGTAAGGGTCAAGTTCCCCCTCTCGAACACTTCTCTTTTTAGCAGAATCTTTCTCGCTGACTCTAGCTTTCATTAATTCTACCCGACTCTGAATCCTTTTAACCTATCAAACAAATAAACTGTCTATCTGGATTTATCTGTCATTTACCTATCTCTGTGTGCCCACCTATATCTAGTTACCTAGCAAATAAACTACACACCAATACATCTGATGGTTTTAATAAACGGAAGAGATACATGCATATAAACAATAGCCTCCATTAAGTGCCAAAAAATGCTCGGAAAATTTGTCTGCAAACATCTGTTCCGAGAAGTGAACAGTTTTCTGAGAGCATAAAACTGTGACGAAAACTGTGAGCTTTGAGTGTTCAGTTCAGTTTATTTGTTGCCATTTCTGTTGCACGTTGCACGTCCATAATTTAAAATACAAAAAATATGAAAGATAATAAATAACAAAAGAAAGGGCCTACTTATTCGAGCTGCAGGCTCCTCAAAAAATACAACTTTGAAACAATATTCCTTGGCATATCCTATTTAATTTATGCACATATCCCCAGGTTAAAAGGCAAGCACATTAACAAACACTCACAGGGAGCAAAAACATAAAACAGCAAAAATAATAATCTTAAGATTAAGGCTGGGGAACATTTTAACTTCCAACATGCGACAGTCAATATCAGTGGCATCACTTGCTTGTATGTAGCTTATCTACATGACAATACCTTTCTTTTCAAGTGAGTTAATTTTGATCTTTCATCCAAATACACTCGACAGTTTTCAACAAACTCCTCATTGAGTCTTCGTCTTCGAGCAAGCTCTCCAATGGGAAATTTATCCCTCGCCATAGCCCTTGTAATCCTTTTTCTGTTACGACCCTTCCTTGCCATAAGAATTTCTTGGACAGCACGTGTTTTCTTGACTACCGAACCACCACTCTCAGTGTTACAGCTACAACTTAGAAGCAATCAAAGCTAAGGATCCATCTTTCTTAGCTTTGATGCAAGCTTGCAGAATCAAACTTCAATCGCGGTACCAATTTACGGCGCCTGTAAACAAGAAATCCACATTCAGCACTCGCAATCCAAACTAGCAATGCCATTTGGAGGTATCCATGGTTTTAAAATTTTGAAAAAGCCGTCATGCACCTTACAATCTCCATTTTATTTCCATTCACTCAGTTCAAACCTTATGACACACTAAAATTTTAAAATATAAATATTGATGCTTGTACTTACCCTCATCTTCCAAGAGAGATCTCAAAATAAAGCCCTTTTAAAATGGCTTCTCGTGGTGTTTGCCGGCTCTGCAGCTATCCCAGAATTCAACGGAAAACTCTAAATTATTCGTGTATAAATTGGTATAAATTTGAAAAAATTAAATATGGCGCCCGCCGCCATCTTGGATAGAAAATCCGCTGCCCGAAATGGTGCGATATGCCCGTCTCCCAGCCCGGCGTGCTGTGATTCCATGTCCCTCTAAAGATACATGTACAGTTATAATACAAATGTAGACACAATGAATCGGATGGTGTCTCAGAACATGTTATGAGTCCTTATATGCCCTTGCAGAGTTCCTGATTGTGCAAAACTCTTTGTACACCTGCTACACTTGTAAGGTTTGTTGCCACTGTGTGTTCTTTTATGTTTTTGTAAATCAGAAGAATCACGAAAAGACTTACCACACTGATTGCACTTGTAGGGCTTTTCACCAGTGTGTGTTCTCATGTGTCTATAAACGTGCGACAGACAAGTGAAGCATTTATCACACTGAGTGCAGTGATAGGGCCTTTCACCACTGTGGGTTCTTTTATGGCCTTGAAGATCTGCTGCACGTAGAAAACCTTTGCCGCATTCTGTGCATTTGAATGGCTTGTCATGAACAGTTTTCACATTGTGGCTTTGGTGTGTATTAGAAGTGTTTACACTCTGGTCAATGTGTGTTTTCTTGTGTGTTTTCAGATTCCATGACTGACTAAAACGCATGCTACACTCTGAACACTTGAAAGGTTTTTCACCAGTATGCATCCTTTTATGTCGCTGTAGGTTTGACTGATCACCAAAACATTTAGCACAATCACTGCACTTATACGGCTTCTCTCCTGAGTGCAGTCTTTGATGCCGTTGTAGATAAGACAAACGGGCAAAATACTTCTCGCACACTGTGCATTTGTAAGAAGTTTCCCCAGCATGTGTGAGTTTGTGTTGTTGTAGCAATAAGGATGATCCAAAATCCTTGTCGCAATCACTGCAATAGCCTAGCTGTTCCTTTACAAAATGGTTTTCCTCATAATGAAGGAGATCAGTGGCAGATACATAACATTTCTCACAATGAGAGCACTCATATTGTGGCATACCAGACACTATGTCTGACAATGACAAGGTACATGTAGCTGATGAATCTTCAGGTTCACACTTGATCATCATAACAGCCTAGTAAAATAACGATAATTTTAATTGCAAAACAAAGATTAGTAGTCCTTTTAATATAATTGAACTAGCGCGAGGTCCATATTGGAGAAATATTATTGGTTTCATTTTTTTTTTGCAGGTTTATGGACTGAGCCGCAGGTAAGCGTACAAAATGAATGAAACCAATATTTATCCAATACGGACGATCAAGCTAGTTCAATAAAGTACTTATTATATGGCTCTTTTTAATCTGCTGATAAATTGATGCATCTCCGCAATCCATTCTCAGTAAACGCGCACATGAAAGTAAAGTATTTATTTCTGTTTCTCATGCTGCTTTTGTGAACATTTAACCAAAATTGTCCTCCAAGCATTAAAGTAAAAAGATTTCTACTTAACAAAAAACTGCACATTTTGATGCAAGTTGAAATAGCAATTTGCTGAAATTAATTCATAAGTGGTCCATCTTAGCGGTCCATATTACAAAATCTGAACACTAAGGGAACCAATCAGAATTCTCCTTTTCATCTTGGACCAGTTCAGCCATATAATAAATCAGAGTAATGACAATAGTTCGTGCAAATCAATGCAGAAGTACTGGAATGTAATATTCTTACACATATTGTTTGATTACAGTGTATTAGTATAATCATCACTTGTAGTACATTTTTTATTACTACATGTACATGTGGAACTAACTGTCAGGCCAGGTCACAAGGCAAAATCCCCCTCTTTCCATCTGCACCTTTTTCATAAACACTTTTTTTCTCCTCCTCCCCCTTTTAATGCCTTCTATGCAGGCTACATGTAGGTGCGACATCTTCCACACAACATCACCATTTCATAGAAGACGTTACAGAAAGATTATAATTAAACAAACCCCAAATTGGTTACTTTGACCTCTTATCTTGTGACAGAATGAAAACATTTTGGATGAAAATTTTCTGGACAGCTTGTACTTGCAATAATTTCCGAGCTTTGACTTTGACCAAGCAAAAGCACATCCAAAGACTGCTTAATTATGTACAATTACATGTATGGGACTCCATAAATATCATTTGAATGTGAGTACAATTAATTAGGTACAATTTTGTCTGTGGGCACAAACACAGAGGTAGAAGACCATTGTCCAGTTAAGCTTACTGTTTACTTACCACGATATTAACATCAACCAACAGGGAGTTTGAAAGCACAGGTTTGAGGCATTTTGCTTAGGCTCGATAATAATAAGCTGCTATAAGCTTAACCAAGCCTTAAAAAAGGAAGCTTTTATATCAAGTACAACATCCGGTCGCTATCTCCTCTGCTGAAGCCTGCAGTGGGCACAACATGCGAGAAGTGTAGCGAGTGAGCTACTGTGCAGTCTTTGTACAAAATGCCGATACAGAATCGAGACAAAATATGTACACAGGCCAGAAAAGGATTGACAATACTGGCAGCAGACTGACTGCACAGTTCACCAACTGAAATGGTTACCGTGTACAAAAGGAAACCGACCGTGAAATACACTAAGGATAACTCTTACCTCGACTCCTACCGTCATGCAAGTCTTCGTCCCCAGAGCCTACGATCCTTTTGGCCTGTGGTTGGGATCGAGAGAGCTCTGGGTCGCCTGGGCCGATGCCTGGGGCCTGGGCCTGTCCTCTCTCGATCCCAACCACAGGCCAAAAGGATCGTAGGCTCTGGGGACGAGAATGGCTGGCAACGAGAAACTATCACGTGACTATAATGGACCAATGAAAAAATCATGCTGGACAAAGAAGCGTCACGTTGCATAGGCCGTTCCGAAATTCATCAGGGAACTGGGGCGAGTTTCAAATTTTAACTAATCGATAAACTGACACCACCATATGAAAGATCATGTTGAGATTGGTCATTTGACCAAGTTTGATGCTTGCAGGGTAAACAGAGACCAAGTTATGGACCTTGAAATGTGGTTCAAAATCCATACAAACGTCTCTAATTTTGAGACAGCGTCCACCAAAACCATATAAACTCTTAAAATTTTTTATCAATTTTGTGACAACTGTAAAATCTTGTGATGCACCTACTATTTGAAAGAAGCTGAGATGAAAATCGCTATGTTTGCCCATTTTTAAGAGTATCACGGAAATAATAAAAATTTTTAAGAGTTTATGATTTTGGGGGACGCTGTCTCAAAATTAGAGACGTTTGTATGGATTTTGAACCGCATTTCAAGGTCCATAACTTGGTTTCTGTTTACCCTACAAGCATCAAACTTGGTCAAATGACCAATCTCAACATGATCTTTCATATGGTGGTGTCAGTTTATCGATTAGTTAAAATTTGAAACTCGCCCCAGTTCCCTGATGAATTTCGGAACGGCCTATTGGACGATGGAAGTCACTTTTAAGTGAAGTGGTGGGTGGGTTATTGTTTTTGTGTGCAATTCAGTAATCATGCTTGGTAATGGGTCGAAACGAAGCATTTTGTACCCTTCCATGAAAATGGTTTCCTCTGGCTTTATTCAGGTTATGTGAAAGCTGTCACGCATTTCTTGGAGAGACATATCAACCTTTGCACAAGAAGAATTTAGTCTTTTATGAGTCAGAAAAAAATTGTCAAACTCAGCATTGGGTAGGGTAACTGTCTTTGCGCCATGAACATGTGGCTTTGCCAGGAAATCCAAAATGGAAAACAGTCCCAGATTACTATCTAAAAGGAATAGGAGGTCTCAACTTTTTATTAAGATGCAATTATGACGAAAAATACCTAACCTCACTGCCGGTGTTCTATAGAAATATTCTAAAGTACTTTAGAGAATTAAAAACTTTATATAATCATAGTCAAGACCAAAATATAATTCTACACAATAACAAAGATATACTCGTTGGAGATAGACCCTTTTTTATTGGGGAATGGTATCAAAATGGCATCCTTTCAATCCGGCCAAGTTCTTTTAACATCGACCGGTCAACTAATGTCGTATCAAGATTTTTTGGACAATTACCACTGCTAACTTTGGTAAGAAATGAGACTCCAATCAAAAAAGAACCTTACCATTAGCAATACCTTTAATTTTCAGCTTGACAAAACCACACAAATTGACCTGATTAAAATTCGAACTATAGTGAATTTTACAAACTACTTAACACCAGGACACACACAGTAGAACATAAGGGTCCCCAAAAATGGGACAATCACTACATGTATGTAACAAAAACAGATGTGTGGAAAAATGTTTCGCCTCCCTTAAAACTTTATATAAAGAGCCCAAGCTTAAGGAATTTCAGTTTAAATTTATGCACCGAATTGTTGTTACAAAAAGAGAACTTTTTCGTTATGGTATCCAGCCAGACGATGACTGTGTATATTGTGGCGAAAGGGACTCCATTGATCATACTTTTAGTGACTGTGCTTTTGTTAAAAAAATTTCACATGAGGTCATCAATTGGTTCAATTTAACGAACAAAACTCACTTTAAACCGTCCGTACAAGAGAAACTGTTTGGCGTTACATCCGAACAATTTGGAAAAAATGCAATGAAGAAATTTAATTACACACTTCTTTTTTATGAAATACTACATTTAAACTAACAAACTGCATACTAGTTCAATCTTACTTGCTGATTTTGTAAACAAAATCTACTTAGATACAGAATTGAACATTTCGAAGTATAAATAATATGAAAAACCAAAGATGTCTCCTCCGCTTTCTTTTCCTGTTTCACAACTTGTATTAAGTAACTCCTAGTCATCAAATGTATGGTACATAATGGTACTACTTCTATTCAATGACTATGTAAGTATAAGAAATTAAGGCAATTAGAATGTACCCTAAGTGTTCTTTGTGCTGTGGAAATGTTAAAACTGTAATTTATTGTAAGTAGATAAATTTTAATTATATAATTGCTGCATCGTAAATAATGGAACTGAGAGAAATATTAAAAACAGTAGTATTATTAAAAAAAAATGAACATGTGGCTCAGAAGCCCCAATGTCTGTGACAGCCACGTGATTACAGAAATCCTTTTTCTTGTAAATGGGGTCTGATATACACATTACATGCATGTGATTCTTATCTAATCTTGCCAGGCATACATCACCTGATGGCAATATCCCGTGTAAAAATGTACAATTTTAGCAGGTATTATTGAAATAATCATTTGTTCTAAATAGTCACACTAATATGTATTGTATCGACTATCCCAAAATTATTACATATTTATCATGTACACTGTACATATTCAAATTGTGTGAAAATATCCAAAACCAATCAACTACCAAGGAAAGAGTTGCAGTACCATTTGTACTTAAGTAAGTACTGCCCCAGTCAAGCACCACATGCGAGGCAGAGAGTGGACTAGTCTCCCTTGCAGCCGTTTTTAGTCTCGTCACGCAACGCTCCTTGACTAAAAACGGTTGCAAGGGAGACTAAAAGAGTGGACAGATTAGAGCACTGCCTCTGAATAAGTGTCACATTCACAACAATGCAGTGCAGTGCTTAATTGAAACATCATCAGACTGCTAATCCTGGATTAGTATGATCGGGCATTGTACAACCCAGCACTGGTTTAAAATATTTTTAAGTTCAAAGTGGCTGTAATTTGTTGTTAACAAGTACTTGTCATCATCAACAAAATGCTACAATTTTTTGAAGAGTTTCACCCTCATTAAATAAGTGCTGCCCCTGAATAAGAACTGCAACCTAGACACTAAGAATTTAAAGAACACTGCAACACTCAAATGGCTAAATACAGTATCAAAACAAAGAGGTAAAAGAGCAGTCCAAGGAAAGAATAATTGGCTCAATTACCCAATCCTCAAGGCTCAACACGAAGCTGGATCCCTCAACATTAAAATGTAACACACTGGCAGATCACTACCACCCTAACCACACTAATAAAACTAAAACAGGCTTGTTTTCAAAGATGTACATTGTAAGGTCCTCATTCAACATTAGTTGAATTTACATTTATCTCCACTTACATTATTGTGAATCGCAAGCTCAAATCTTAGAAATTTCTATTAACCATTTCTTAGAATAGAACCATCGACGCTTTTTGGGGGGTAGGCAAATTTTATTAATAATGAAACTCTGATAATGAAAAGAGCCCCTCTGAATGTTAGTAAAGCATTCAAGTTTTGAGTCATGCCTTGCAAAATAATTATTGAAGTTACTGTTACTAAGCTTGTAAAGTTGAGAAATTCTAGAGATGCTTGTATGCTACGGTTTATGTATCAGTGCTCAGCTTGAATGTACCTTGAGTGAGTTGTCTTGCAAAATTTCATTACTTAATGGAGCCACATTTCCAAAGTCGCAAGATATATTTTAAAACTTGCCTTTCCAGCCACATCATTGATCAATAGATCTTTGCTTCTTAAACAACATTACTTTTGTAGAATTACTTTCATACAGTTATTTTTACATTTTTAGGCTTTTAAGCAATGTTTTAATGATTTGATTAGTTTTTGCTGGTTTTCTGATGTTTCAGAAAAACCAAGAAATCTGAGATGGTGGCTGCTTGAACGTCATGATATAATAACCACACAACATGACAATGTCATGTCTTGTGCATGTCAGAGGAAACAGTTTTGGGTGTACTACAAATGTACAAAGATACCATGTACCATAATTGCTTTTAAAATCGTTCTAGAAGGGACAGAGGTGATATTTTTGAGTCACCCTCAGATTTGTTGGTCTTTGGAGTAGAGCCAATATGCAGGGGTTGGGAACATGTAGAAATATCACAAGTAGGGACAATTACAGATTTTGTTTATAGCTCGGCAAAGTTCACCAAAGTATGACACAAGTGTGCCATTTGGTAGCCACATTGCAATAACAGTCCAGGCTTGTAACAAGCCAATCACAACACCACATAACACATCACTCACGTGATGCCTACCAAGTATGACACGTGACATTGATACGAACAGGGCCCAAAAGCCAATCAGAATCCTCCAAAAGTCATCACTTAAAAATGCTGAAAATAGACCAGCAACCATTGCTGCTCGAGTTGAGTGTCCCGAAGGAAATGAATAATTGTCCACAGAAACTGTCGCAAACATATCCTTCTCGTTATAGACAGGTCGCTTTCGTCGCACGGCAACTTTCAAAGTGCCTACTACGGCTAGATCCAGCATCAGAGCAAGGAGTAAATTACAGGCAAACTCTTGTTTCAAATTTGAGAACATAAGAATTGAAATGACAGTCCCAGCTATCCACGGAACACCGTGTCCGCTGATCTCCAAGATTATCAAGAGTGTTCTCCATCGTCCAGAGGCCTTGTCTGCGCAAAAGCTCAAATTTCCGGACAGTACGATGTCTAAGTTGTGAAGCTTTTCTATCAATCCGCCATCACTTATGTTGTCCTTCGCTTTTCTCTGTGGGATTTCCTTTCCTTCCCTTGATTTAAATCCAGTCATATTGGCCTTATTTTGGTGATAGTGGTTTGAATCTTCCGTTTTCTTTCGTTGACGACCCACATTGTCTAGATTATCGAGATTGTCTTCAACCAGAACCATATCTTCTACTCCTGTCTTGAACAGTCCAAGCACGAAACAATAGACACAGGACGACAGCTCGAAGGAGGTGAGCCCGCGGTACAGGTAGACGAACACCTCTCGAGTCCTCCCTGGTAGACCCTGGTATAGAGAGTAGACTTTCCACACTTGCGTTGTTTCAGATTCTTCGTGACATTTCAAATAACGAAACACCCATTTCAAATGCTTATAGACAATTTTTGAATCAATAAATGACAAAGGGATAACAATCTAAAAGGAAAATTTCTAATTTTCTCTTTTACTTGAGATCAAGCTCCCCAGCATCCCCTCCCAACAGAAAAACACTGATTTAAGGAGAGGCTACCTAGCTCTCTTTTGTGCAATCGGTTATTTTTCGTCCTCACTGACTTCTGATTTCAAAGTTTTTATCGAGAATCAAGCTATTGAGTGGAGCAAAAAACAGAAAAAACGTTCCTTCTTTTGCTTATTTGGTCGCGATTTTGGTAATTTTGTTGCTTCTTTCTCGTTGGTGTGAAGTCTATGAACTGCCACGTGGATCGTTGAAAAAATGGCCGAGTCCCAATACTTCAGCGGATGACGTGAGATACCGAGGAAACAAGACTCACTAATAGTTCCTTTTTATGTAAATCAATCAGCAGTTATGCCTCCCAAGTTTAGTCGAGTTAACGGCGAGGATAGAGGATCTGCGAGACCTTCCGAAAGGGTAAGCAAAGCGTAGAAAAATACATGTACATGTAGGCTTTATTAATCTTTTTAAATGCATATGTCTGTAACACGACGATCATTTTTTAAACGTCAAATTGCTCGCTTTCCCGTTACAATAACAACATGACCATAGTACGTGTATCGAGTGGCTTCTCCCTTTTCATACTTTCACAGATCATTCGTTTTTATATACGCGTAAAAACATTCAATGATTAGCATACAAACAGGCCAGTGCATGCATGTACAATCTTTATACATGTACAGGTTTGGTCCGTACCCTTACATGCACTGTAATTTAGATTATTTGATGCTTGCCCTGAGGGTAATAGTTAATTCTGTTTCCCGACAATTGCAATGTTTTCTGAGAAGCCTCGGGTAATTTTGAGATTCAAGGGAATCAAAATTGGCTAGGGACTAGTGATTTAGTGATTTACTATTCAGCACAACAAATATATTAAAAGAATTACTGTGTAACACCAGTCATAAGTCAAACTTTTGCAAAAACAGTGTGCTGTTACCCTGCAACAAGCAGTGTTGTCCTTTTCTGGCTGTAACCGGTAAAACTTACTGCCTGTAGAACCACTTGTTACTGCCTAAAATTACTTGGAATTCTTGAAAATTCAACAGGTAATGAAAAAAAAAAAAAAGAATGTATAGTTGTTTCTCCAATCAGTACTCCATCAGTATTTGATCCTGGAAAATAATAACTAAAAAGTAAACCGCACTGCACTGTACACTGTACATGTAAATCCAAAATGACTTAACTAAGACTTAGTAGGTACATGTACACAAGTATACTGTATCAATAGCTCAGTAATTCTTTTTCTATGACAGGCGAGTTTGCTAGATGACTCAGATGATGAAGATGGCTCCAACATGTAAGTAAAATAATCCTCTTGTGATTGAAAAGGCAAAATGCCAGAAGTTCCTGTACTGTACATCTACAGTACAGGAACAGTGTAGGTTTATCAATTAAAGTGACAATTTGGTACGTCCTTGTGCTATTTCCATTAATTAAATTCAGTTCTTTTTTAAATGGACAGTGTAGTCAAACCTCAACTGACTATTGCAGTAGTAACCATTTTTCCACTTCAATACGTGTAGTGACTGCTGTTATATTGCAGTAATCACTGGTTTGACATACAGCGTACAAACAAGATAAAAAGGTCAAATCTGCATAAGCTGTTTGGAAACCTTTCATCTCATTATTTTGTTCAAAAGGATATTTGACTGCAGACTCAACTGCATGTTGAATAACAGCTATTCTTCCTTTGTGTACATGACTGGATATATGTGTCATACGTGTTGTATAAAGTTCTATTGAAAACTTTCATTAGCAGACATGAGATATAGCAGGTAACTATTAAGCTCAATTTACACATATTTAATGAGAATGGTGTCTTTTTTAGGTAAATAAATTGATTTACATGTAAGCTGGTTGCTCATCTACATGTACATGTATAATAGATAATTTAAAGGTACATGTATTTATCAATACACATGGGTTACTGACCAAGCATGAGGTCAAGATGGCTATATAATTATTAGCCAAGGTGACTGAATATTATTATCCAGCCTTCATGACTGAAATTGTAAGCTTGATCAATAAAGGATTTATTCTATAGCATACAGAACAATATTTTCTTGCAGGAAACAGCAGGTAATCCTCAATTGGTACAATAGGTAGAGATACATCTTGCCCGCTCAGGTAGCCAATCCTAGCAGAGGATTTGGCTTACCTTGCCTGCCAGCAGAGCTGGCAAATTGAGCATGTAATGCATTTCACTAATCAAACCATATGAACTAGTCATGTATTCTTTTCATCAATTATTAATAATAATTTTCCTAAAATACCTTTATTGTGTTGTGTCTTGTTAAGTTTTGCAGCACCCGATGGATTCCATCACATAAAACCAAAGCCAACAATGAAGGACGGCATATCCAAAGTGAAATCTGAAATTAAAGGTGTCATGGGAATAATGCAAGGCAACATATCTAAAGTCCTCGACAGGGGTGCAAAATTAGAAGACCTGCAAGACAAATCAGGTACTGCATGTAGCATGGTGCCAGCAATGTACACATACTGTCTGTTATATGTTTCGGAGGTAGTTTGCTTTGCTGGCAGCATTTTGGGTTGGCTCTTTAGTCTTGCTTGTTTCTAGAAATTTAAAACCCAAGCAACAATTACATTGTTGCCAGAGATGCTTTCAGGACATACTGTGAAAGAAGGGATGAAAAAAGGACGTCTTAGTCTGTGCTTTTAACAACATTACATACAATGTGGTATACACATACATATATGTATTCTCCTCTTGCTTTGTATATTATGCAATCTGATGGTTTGTTTAAGCGGTCACCCCTTGCTTGTGATCTAGACCGCTTGTGTTAGTTGACCTTAGCATTTAAACTACATGTATAACTATGGATAACTCTCATTAAGTGCTGCCGCCTGCTGAAAAACCAGTAAATTGATTTCTGACATAATTGATAAAAATTGAAAAAAGTCTTTGTAATCTCTTAATATTGTATCTCCAAGGGAATACATAATGTACAGTAATAGCATTTCAGTGCCTCTCAGTAGGCCATTTCTGAGTTGCCTTTTTGCCTCTGTGTCAGAACGAGTTGGCTTTGTATGAAAACCCTGACCTCCCTAGAGTTTTGTCCGTTCGGTACTCAAATTGGTTTCGGCTGTCTGCTTCATGAAACAAGACATCTGCTGCCTAAATTAATGAGAACCCTGGAATAATAATTGTTACACACACCTGCAGAGATGCGTAACTATTTATAACTGTACTTTTTGTGTTCTCTGCAGAGGATCTTGAGATGAGTGCATCACACTTTAGATCTGGATCAAGACGACTACAAAGAAAGTTATGGTGGCAAAATTTCAGAGTGAGTACTGTCTAAAGCCCGTCAGAGTTACGCAAAATTGTAAAATGTTTCTAGTCACCTTCATGGTCAAGATACATTCATGTATAATGCGTTCTTTCAGGGTGTCCAGTTCCAATTTTTTTCCGTATGTTTTTTTTTTAGCAGATTCCTGTTTTCTCCTATTTTTTAAACAAAACCTCCTATTTTTCCTATTTTTGGGGGTTGATTAAGCATGTGTTACAAGATTGAAAATGGATTTATAGCCTCAGGTGTTTCAGATGTAGATTTAGCATAAAGCAGTTGGTGTCATGACTTTGATATTCTAAATTAACAAAACTGTACATGTATTGTAAGAACGGTAATTACACTGTATTTCTTAGTTGTTTGTTGCTTATTGGATTTCTGTTCATACATGTAGCTTAGATATACTGTTCCAGATTTTTAATGAGTTTCTGCTGCACTGTTATAACTAGTGATCAATATAAGTGTAGTTCATGTGACTATGTGAACGGATAATAATTATTCTGCATAAACCCATTGAAAATTACATTGTTGAAGTATCCATGCATGTCCTTATGCTGAACTCTTGCTCACTTAATATATACCGGTAATCCGCTTTGAAACTGGAAGATGAGCACTTGTGCATGAAGTTGTTGTTCATACATGTACATTATAGAATGCAAGCAAGCAACATGTCCCTCCAGAGCTAATACTAAGAGAGCTTATCATAAACATACCTTGCAATAGAAAATTAATGATTCTAAACAAAGTACATGTAAACTCTACAAGCACCATGCAGATAACAGCGGAACCACGCAGACCTATCACCTCTGAAAAGTTTGCCTATCACCTCTTTCTCAGCCGGCAAATTTAGCATGCAGCTAGTGCTTAGCGACAACCCTGCATAAGGAGATCCAACCCTATTGCATTTCCTTGACACTGTGCAAGATGATTTTCACATGTGCCAGCATGCACACCCAGTCAATTAACTCTGAGCAAAATGAGGGACTTTTCACAGTACGTTTCATCAGGGTTGGAGTTAAAATTAATTGAATTCTGTACCCACAGACCGTACATGTACATGTAAATACAAATGTTTTGCTGCATTGTTGCTTGCAGAGCTTAAAAAGATGGAGCTATGTATGTCAAGGCCTTATGCATCTCATAGGGCGATAGGGACTGATGATGATGTATTTGTTGACAAAGCATTTTTAATACTGCTAAGTTTTTGTCTAATATCCTGCCTTTGGTGCACCTTTTCAGCTCAAGTTGATCTTTGCCTTCATTTTTATTGTTATTCTTATTGTTATAATAGGTAAGTTCAGTGAGGTGAGAAAGTAGTTAAATAAATCATAAATTGCTAGAGCACAATGAATTGAAGGAATTGTACTGTTAATGATCCTTTTTAAGATAGCCATCTTTGCCAAGCATTTAATATATATGTAAATGATCATTTATACAATAAAATAGTCATGTGTCATGTGCCAAAAATTGGCCTTTTTATGAGGCAAAGCTAACAAAGACTGTCCCCAAGGCAGGCCTCATTACATGTGTACCTTCAAACTGAGTGGCTCTGTACACAGGGTGAACCTGCATGTCAAGCAAACTGGCTGACTTTGTAATTTGACTAGTACACAGTTTGCTGCTTTTTGTGTAGAAATGTATGGCACACTTGAAGTTCTTTTGACTGGGTGGCTCTGAAGGAACCAAGGGCACCCTCCTTCACAGGAAAACTTTTCTCCACATAACCAGTCCTTTACTCTACACAAATTCCTGTCCCATTGTAACAGTACATTGCAGGTACTTCATGACCCAGAGTTGTTACTGTCTGCATACATAAACATGCTGTTTGACAGGAAAATATATAAAACAGGAAATCACAAACCAAAACACCGGTGGTCTGTCTTCAAGCTAATTAAAACTAGTTTGCTATACTTAAGGCTGTATACAGTGTGAAGCAAAACATACATGTAGTATAAATAATATTTAAAATAACTACTTTACCATTGTTTTTTTTTTTGCACCGATTTATTTATCATTTAACTATATTTCTTATTGATTTTAATTTTTTTCTTTGTCTGTAGTTCCAATCGTCCTCAAAAGTAAAAAGAAATCAGATGACCCCAGCAGTTGAAGAAATATTAATTATTTGTATAACTACATGCATACATGTATAGTTCAGTGAATGGCCTACAGATTTGTCACATCAAATAATATGATGTGAATAAAATACTAAATTACAGACGTGTACATAGAAATATTAATGTTAAGTTGAAAACAAAGATGGGCTTTTGAATGTCATGCAAATTATGTTTGTGTACAGTAAGATACTGTAGATTTATTGGCCCTGTATGACACCATACATATTGTGAAATGTGATCAGTAAATCGTCAATCAGAAAACGTTCTTTGGAATAAAATAAATGTTTGTTTTTTAAAGGAGCTACGTTACGTATCCTGAAAACTTCAGCCTAGATTTTGTTCACTTTTGTCGTTTATATACGGTGTTAACCTTTTCCATCTTTAACCATCCTTGTTACTTTATGGTTTATTAATATCGCTTTGGTGTTTTCTTGCATGTTTCTTAGTTAGTTGCTATTTTCATGTTTCCATCAATTCAAAGTTGATTTTTTACATGGCTAAAATAATTTCCAAATGGGTGTGTACGAAAACTCGAAACAACAAAACGAAACCACCAAAACGAAAAGAGCGAAACAACCACAACGAAATCACCGAAACAAAATAACGCAAACCAGAGAAACGATCAAAACATAACCACGAGCGAGCGAAAGACAGAATTCACTCGGATTTACATGTAGCTACACATGTGAGATTTTGAGGAGTATTTAGGAAGACTGAAAAAAAGTGTCAGCTTTTTAGGGTTTACCCTGCAGAGGTTTGTTCATGAGAGTGAGGAATGGAAAAATCTTAGAACTTGACTATCAAACTCAACCATCGTATAATTAATTTTTTTGGGAGGAACTCATAACAAGAGTAAATAATAGGGTAAATAATCAAATTCTTGTAGGGGGAATCAGTCGGAAGAGTAACACAAAACCAGATTCATTGTTAGAGAGTTAAAATAAGAATTGCTTACCTCCATATATTTACCCATCATGTGCAAACATTTTTCTGGTTTACGTTGTTTACATATTATTTGACCTTCAGTTTTAGTGTTTCCGAAACATTTCAGTAGCGGTTTTTCGTGTAAGTTCGCGTAAAAAATGACAACAGGAGACAATTGCAACTGGAATACATTCTTTTCATTCCTCTAATAACTCTCATGCTTTTGAACAAGATTGTATGCTCCCTGTGCTACGGCATTCATTTTGTTTTGTTTTTGTCTTTTTAAATTTTTTTTTTATGTTATTTTCGCTTTTACTATTTTTAATCTCTTGTTTTGGTGGTTTCGTTTCTGTCGTTTTGTTTCGGTGATTTCGTTTCGGTCGTTTCGGGTTTTAGTACATGCCCTCAAAATGTCGTGACCGAGCTCCTTTAAATGTGAATGAAATGCATACAGTACATAGAATTTTCTCTCATTGCCAGGCTTTCCCTCTTACTCTTCCCTCCTTGAAGAATGGAGGGAGGCACTCTGGAAGTAAGGTTGTGAACACTGCATGTTACGTAATGAAATTGTTAGGAACTTCACGTTGTCGAGCAACATGATGTCTTGTTTGTTTGTTTTTGCCTTACTTTTATTAAGGGTTGCTTGTCATGTGTGTGGAACAGCTGATTGATCTAATGTGGGCCAAAGAGCAATTGAATAAATGAAAGAATAGTTTTCAAGGGAACACGTTAACCTAATACCTCGCGCGCTTCGCTATTGCGTGATTACCATATGTATGAAATTTTTCTGTGAAAGTTATTTGGCAAATGCAAAGCTATAATTTTTTCTTGAGAAAATGAACATTGTGCCATTCCGTGCAATAACATTTTGATTTGACACGACTTTCTGCCCTTTACAGTCTGCATGCGTGAGAGCCTTCGTATTGGCAAAAACAATGACGTCAGACATCTTAAAGACCTAAAAATAGAATGCAAATGATTATATCCCCACGCGGCTCATACAACATCAGCGTATTCTGAGAGAACTAGAGGGGATCTAGGCGAAGTTTTCGTTTCAAAAATGTGTTTCAGGAACACCAGCTGTTTTAGAAAGTGTTTTAGGAAAAAATCGTCCGCCATTCCGGTTTGTTTGTCCTGGTCTTGTCTGAGTCATGACGTCACTCGCGCGCTTTGCTATTATCTAAAATACTCGCCACCTCATGTTACAATAGACCTCTTGGGCAGTTTGTTTTCCATTTCAGACCATGTGATATTCTCCAGAGAATAGTTCTTTTATCCATCTAAAAGTTATTCATTCATCTGACATGACTATTTAAAAGTTTGAAAGCAAGAATTCTCTAGAGTATCATCACATGGTCTGCAATGGAAAACAAACTTCCCAAGCTAAAGAGGTCTATTATTGAAAGTTTACGTTTTAAGATAAGCAAAATTATTTGAGCTGTGTTCAAGGAAGAGAGCTCCGATCTTGCACCTACAAGTTTTCCTCTACTGAAACTAATGGTTTCACGCGATAGCTTTAGGCAATAATATTCAAAACCTTTCTCCTTCTTGGCAGGATTGCCACAGGGACGCTATTTCAAGGAGTTCTAAATCAATAAAAATAAATGAACATTTTGAGTCAGTTGTAAAGCTTTTCAATGCTTAATTTTCCTTTCAAGATTTCTTGTTAGTGGTCTTGAACATTGCATTGCAGTAAGTGAGTCATTTTACCTTTCTGCTCCTCACAAATGTTATTAGTCCTTACCTCTTTTTATGGTTGACTTTCTCATTGGCATACATGTATATCAGGGTTTTATTTAGTTTCTGTCCAAAATTGCCTCGCATCCGCGTTGGATTACAGTGTACAGTGAAACCTCCTGTATTAAGGTGGCTCGAAACACTTTCCAGCACTTTCAAAGATGTAGACTGTCATTATAACCACTATATCGTTCGATGCCAAAATCATGCTATCAAAAAACTGACCAGTCACTGGTGAACATGTTGCTGTCAAATTTCTGTCACAATAAGTTACCATAGCAACAATATGGCCTGCTAAAAACACCCGTTTTTAAAAAAACTTGTAGAGTGGATTCAGAGCCACTTTAAAGTTTCGAAAATTTAAGGTGGCTCTGAACCCACTCCACACAATTTTTTAAAGCTTGGCAAAAAGTTGCATCTTATCATGCTTATTACAATTCGATAATAAAAAATAGGGGCCACCGAACTCGTTTTTGAGTTACAAGCGCTTAAAGCTAAAATTAAGGGTGTTTTTAGCAATCCATATTGTTGGTATGATAACCTGTAAGGTAAAATAAATGATTACAATTTGTTTACCAATGATTGGGAATTTGTATGATATCATTATTGTAGAATCACTTGTTAAACAGAGGCAGTATTCATCCTTCAAAGTATAAATGTTAGAAGAGTGCTGGAAACTGTTGCCAGCCTCTTTAAGTGAACCTCCTTGGGACACTCTCTAGTGCCGGCTTAATACAGTGTGTTCGCTCTAAAGTGGTTCTAATGTATTGTGCAATAATAGTTAATTATTAACCCTTTTGTAACATAGTGTAAGATCAAAGACTGCTCATATTACAATGACCAGTCAGTCGATGGATCAGTCTGATAGTAGCTACCTAGCTTTAAAACGACATCGCTGAACAACGTTAAAGGAGTCTGAGCTGAGCTTTTAAAAGTATAAAGCCCTTGAGGCGCCCGTTTATTAAAGGTTTTGTGCAACAAAATGGCTTGATACTGATGTCCGCGTCCGCTTAACAGAGGTGTCCACTGAATGCAGGTTTATCTTACAGTAAAAGTGGGAAGAAGATTTAGGGACTCAAGCTGGTGTCTACTTAACAGAAGGTGTCCGCTTAATACAGGTTTCACTGTAACGCGAACGAGAAAAGTTAACGGTGAAATCCTTCACACAAAGTTTACGTGGTGCGAAGAGAAAAGGCAACAGGTACTTTAATTTCTTCTGGCATCGAAAGAAGAGATCATCGCTGTCACAAAAATAAGTTGTACTGATATATGCATCAATGATTGCTTGGCTAAGGCCCTAGCCCATTAGGACAGTCTTAAAGGATACCAGTCAATATACTCTGCATAAATGAATGAAAATTGTATCGCGCAGAAGGCGGAATCGAACCGCTCCGACGCTAATCGGCTACAGGTTTGAAGCCTGCACCCCACACCAGTGAGGGTCATCCGCGCATCTGTAAGTAAGGATACACCCGCCTATATATTTGTCACAATATTTAACACCTTACCCTTGTGGTACGACAATCTTACACAAGCCGTCGTTGCGATGATGCAGTGTTTGGCTACTAGAGGGATCTTTTGTTATTGTTGTTTTTTTTCTTTCTATTCTTCGCTCCAAATTGATTTAAACAGAAATCTAATTTATTTTGAAATTATGACTTGTGCGCATGCGCGTACAAAGCAAGGATGTTTCGTTGCTTTCACCGGCAGTGAAAATAAGTTTGGAGCTAATCTTTACTTCTTTGACTTTATAGAATTTTTGACCATTTTTTGAACCACTGCAGGCCATGTAATCATAATTGCCTGCAGGGTGAGAAATAGAGAGACGTTGTCAGTATAATTGCCAGACTCCCGGTTTACGGCAGACTGATAACGTCAAAATAGAAAAGGAACGACAAAAAGTCCAGCAAATTTGTCATACTTTATCCAGCCTCATTTCAAGTTATCGACAAAGTGAACCCGTTCTCCTTCAAGGACGGAAATCCAACATTGTAGGATAGTCGGACTTCTAACTAGCCTTTTATCATATCAAGTCAATAATTCTCTTTGAAAACCTCACAGGAAACGATTCGCAAGTTTCACAACAGTAGCCGTGAATCACCAGTTTCTTTGCTTTCCGTTCAGCATTGAACGCATTAAGCCTTCCCGGCAGCTCATTTCGCAGCGTTAAACTCGGGCACGCACAAAAATAGTACTGTTGCTATGGAAGGGGTTGGGGGGGGGATATAGGATGGCGGATGTGCTCCGGATGGGGTCGCATTTTCAATAGCCTTGCTAGAGTGGGATCGCGCGTTTTGGGGATATTGGGGGTAAGAGTAAATATTTACTTTAAAATGGGAAAATTCGGGGTGAAGTTTTACAATCAGTTTAACAAAAAGTGTAACTTCATTTCAGGATAAACTAGTTAAAAGGCGTAGTAAGGTAGATGTATAAACAGGAAGTGAGTAAGTCGGGATCGCGAAAATTACATTTGCCCAAATGGGACTAAAATGGGGTCAATAACTGGCCACGAAGAATGTTCTAGTGTCACCCAACTAGTGGACTAATACAAGTCCTGCATTTTAATTGGCTACGCTACTCGAGGACTATTAGCAATAGCCCTAGAGCGCCATCGAGCGTGACGGTTTCTTTCGTTTTAGTCCCAAATAAATATTTCTTCAACTTACATTTGCTAACTTTCATATTGCTATTTCTGTCCGACTAGTTGGGTGATACTAAAACAATTAGACCCTTCGCCCTCAAGGGCCACGAGTCAATAGTCCATTCGGCTTCGCCTCATGGGCTACTGACCCGTAGCCTGAAAGGGCTACGGGTCTGATTGTTAAGTAGGGGTACTGAGAAGCCAGCGGCACATACCCTGGAAAAACTGGCCCAAGTACCCTCCCCCACGGGCTCGTAAGTGGTTTGCCTTCTTAAAACTGCGAGGAGAGTATAGATATTGAACAGTCTTACAATGCAGTTCGAAAATATAATTTTAATCTTTGAAAAAACATGTGTAAAACACACACTGTCACAAAACGACTGTCTGATAAAAGTAATTCCTTTCATTTTCTTACTTATTTCTTAAAGACCGACATTCTCATTAATTAAAGCTAACACGCTAACAACTTTCATAAAACATAACCGTCAAGTATTCGTTAATTTTCCGTTGACTAGCACTCAGAATATGACAAAACACAAGCTCAGTGTAACTTTTGACTAATAAAACTTTAAAAAATCTTACATTCATTTCAACTAATTTTCTTGAGCACGATCGTTGATTATCCGGATAAAACGCGCAATTGTTGAAGGATCCATATCGTTAAAACGACTAAAATATCATTAGAAAAATTATACTAAAAGATTAAGCCAATGATTCCTTCTGGTCTCCTAGCTTCGAAGCCGATTTTGCTAGCCACACTGTATTTCTCCAATGTTTCTCCAATAATTCCTCTAATAGCGTGCCCGCCCAGTAAAAGGTTACGAAACTATTACGGAGTAACACCCGAGACGCAGACGTTTAAGGTAAGCTAGCCAAATCTCTCTTGGGTGCCACGCCAGTTGGCTTCAGTTTCTCCTTCTTCTTTTCCTCAAACATCAAGATCCTACAAAGAGATTCAATGCGATATGTTAAGTTTTGTTCCTCGATGGTCATTGCTGGGGTGTGTCGCACATGGAAAACAATTTTGCACTTGTTCCATTGCCTCGGACGGAATGCCAAATGGTCTGAGCACAGATCGAAAAGTATTATACTTGAACTGCAGTTTTGGCGAGTTTTGTCGACTGGGGTCATTTAGGATGCTGGGCAGCCTTTTATAGGTCAACTCAATGGTTGTTTTTTTTTGTGTTTTCCGTGCTCGTCCAATTTAAGGGTTGAAACTTGAAACACCCTTCCTTTTTTGTTGTTGTATTGTTTTGTTTTTCTCTGTGCTGGGAAAGTTTTCAAATGGATACGAGAGGGTCGTCTCTTGTTTTTTTTTTTTGTACAACGCACTAACGTTAGGTACTACCAGAATTATTGCGTCCCTCGTTACGGAAGATGTATTTAACGTGGACTTACAATTTCAAAACAGATGACTTCTTTCCAAGCATCATAGTTAGAAATTCAGGATAACTGATCGTTCCTGTAAAAAAAAAAAAATTTCTCCTGACTACGAATAAACGAAACTTTCACATAGAAATACAGGGGCGGATCTAGGGGAAGGGAGCATGGAGTGCACCCCCCCCCCCCTCCCCCCGAAATGACACGAGGTTTTGTTATATAACTGGTATTCAGCCCAAAAAACCAACAACAACAACAAAAAAATATTTCTTAGTGGTGCACCCCCTCCTAAGAAATATCATGAATCCGCCTCTGTAATATTTAAAGAAAAAGCGGCGATGTCAAAGACGGTACCAGCAGAATTAGCATTAGAGCGATAGTAGGATAGGGTGTTGGCGGGACAATACGCAGAGTGAGGATACCAGACATGCAGTTCTAAACAAGACTAAGGGTGTTCGCCATTTGTTAAAAGCAACACGTTAGGATGACTGCTGAATAGTGGTAAGATTTTTCCAAAAAGAGCAAACCAGCCGAAAGTGACGATTTTGGTACGTAGTTTGGGTCTTGTTTTGCCTTGATAAGGGATTGACGTGATTCATTCCTGTCCCCAGAGGCTGCAATTCTTGGTGCTGACCACAAGGACTGCGGGCTCTGGGGATATTGACTTTGACTAAGAGTGTGCCTATATGGGCAGCTTTTGGCTCGTGCCCCTTCAAAACGGACCTGAGTTTGTTGTGTCAACTTCAGCGATCATTTTCTTGAGCTCAAGGTGGGTCTTCGCTTGTCCGAGCTTCTCCATCATTCGTTTGAGCTCCATAATGTCTGAAATAAAAAGGAAACAGATAAACAGAGGAAATGAAAAAGGGCAGAGTGGCGTATTTTGCGCCTAGTACTTTGTAGCTAGGCTTTGTAACTTTGTAGCTTTTATCTTTTAATCCTTTAAGCATGTATGGAATCAGGTACAACAAGAAAGAATATCTAGTTGAAATTTAAAAGCGATCTCTGACTAAAAAGATTAAAACTACGAGCTTTCGACCACGCATGCCCGAACTGCGGGTAAAATGAATGATTAGAAACTGAAAGCGATGAGAAAATTTGAATAAAAACCGTGAATTGCGAAATAATAAAAATGTAAATAATTAAGGATGTTTGTTAAAAAGAATGTTGTATTGCCCAGGTAACGGGCAAGAATTGTTATCTGCGTTATAATTAGGTGTCACTCTGGTATGCCATGCTTCTAATGAGGCAGGTACAAAAGTCGGACCGGATCAACTCGGATCGCTGATTTGAATAAGAAGAGCACCTATTGGTGTATGCCTCATCAGCTTGAAAAGGTGCTATTATTTTTCAAATCAGCGATCCGAGCTGATCCGGTCCGACTTTTGTACCTGCGTCTTCTAATGTTTTTTTCTTTTTCTAAAAGTACCTTTGTCAATAATGGACGCGTTTTCAAAATCAATGGCGTGGTTGTTGGACCAGGCGCGATTAGAAATTCTAGAACCTTTGGCCGCAGTTTTGGTGTTTCTCAAATGTTCTTTTTTCCGGGTAAAAAACAACCACGATGTCACAGTTGTAAACAAACCATTAACCACTCTACAACAACAGTTCCCAGCTCCGAAATTCCGACCTTCGATGGATCGCAGACCAACGTCGTGTATAAAATTCCCTGTACAAATTGTTCGTGGTGTTATATTGCGGAAACCGGCAGAGCTTTCAATACCCGGAAAAAGGAACATTTGAGAAACACAAAAACTGCGGCCAAAGGTTCTAGAATTGCTAATCACGCCTGGTCCAACAACCACGCCATTGATTTTGAAAACGCGTCAATTATTGACAAAGGCACTTTTAGAACCAGGATAACATTAGAAGGTACAAAAGTCGGACCGGATCAACTCGGATCGCTGCTTTGAATAAGAATAGCACCTTTTCAAGAATGAGGCATACAACAATAGGTGCTCTTCTTATTCAAATCAGCGATCCGAGTTGATCCGGTCCGACTTTTGTACCTGCCCTCATTAGAAGCGTGGCATACCTAGAGTGACACCTAACGCAGATAACAATTCTTGTCCGTTACCTGGGCAATACATCATTCTTGTTACCAAACATCCATAATATTATTTACAGTTTTATTATTTTGTTTTTGGACTTATTGTTTGAGCCATTACATTGCGTGTTGCATTTTATTGTTCACAAAGGCCAGTCACTCGAAGTATATGCCAGCTACGTATACCAAAGAACATACATGTAAGATTAAGAAAGGTTGTTGAAAGAATGTGGGTTGCCACTTGTTGTTCGAGGCTTATTTCACTTATTTCACCGTTGTTGTTGTACTCCAGGGAAGGGCGGTTTTTAGTTGTTAATGATAAATCAACTCAGAAGAAACAAATCTCGCAAATGCTTCAGCAAGAAGAGTTTTGAGGACGACATTTAGGAAATTAGCTGCACCGACATAATTTACAAAAGCGTGCGTCACCACGCCACACGAGGGTAAACTTGTCACGCCTCACATGTTAGCGTGACATATCAATCCTTGTTTGTATGCGTTTCACCTCCCTTGCGGTTTCGAAACAAACCCGAATGAATGAGTGGTTCGATTGCAATCAATCGCGTGCTACTCGATGTGGTCGAATTGGAAAAAGTGCGATCAGTTCTTGAGGCGTTTGTTAAATTATGAACTTTACAAGTGACAATTTGGATGAAACCTTTGTGTTTTGGACAAAGCGTTAATAATCAAGGGTAAAATAGCAGAATTATTTAATAGAGTTGAGTTTCAGACAAAGTTCGAGTGATAACAAGCGGAGATATATTGTTACTTCTTGCAAACCACACAGAACATAAAAATAACAAGCATTAAATTGCGGACGCGTTTCACTTTCTTTTCATCTGTAAAGGTTCCGAAAATAAAGACAGACTAATTACCATAAATAGTAACAGATATTAATGGCCGAGCTTGAAATACAAAGCGAATATCCAAATTTATATGTTGATTCCAAACAAAGCTATATATATACATTATTGAGAATATTGCTCCACAACGAAGTAATAAGATTTCCAGATACAGCAAGACGTCTCTATTGACATAGCTTGTTCTGTTTATTTTTGAGAATCAATATCTGTGCAACAATTCTTTCATCGTGTAATCAAGAGGACAACTTACCAATGTCCCCCGAGTTGTTCTCGTCGAATTCCATGAACTGTTCTGCAAACGATAGAAATGAGAAAAAAATTAATAAAATAAAACTACGGATAGAATTACACAAATAGAAAGCTTGAATAAAAGCGTTTTGTTTCACGGCAATCATCTTTGCATTTGTATAAATTGAATTATGCAAGTACTCAAGTTTAAAACAATAACATGACTCGCCCGGACAAGACTTACTTTTGTACGATTCCAAACGTTCATTGAGGTCTGGATAGTCGTCTTCGTCATCATAATCACCACTACTTACGAATGACTGGAATGAAAAAGTGCGGAATTTATCATATTAGATTATATGTAGGTCAACCCTGAGTCACGGGATAAGAAATGATTTTAAAAATGCAACTTTAACCCTGGCGGATTGAAATTACTATTGAGGTTTCAATTTCGGAAATCACTTAGCGTCATCTTCGCAGCTTAAGCTTTGCCGAAGGCGTTAGAAGCAGTTCCGTGACTACATACAGAGACCAAAAAGAATTACATGTAAAACACGATTTTAAAGTTTGAGCTGAAGAAACCGGAAACGCAAAAGATCAATAGATGTGATACGATTTATTGGTTTACATATGTGCTGCTCGACACGCTTCCAATCTAAGTTACCTTGTTGATCTCATCGAGATCTTGCTCTTGTCTTTCTCGAAGTTGGCCGTAGCTCTTTCCACCTAAAAGAACACATGATCAGCATGGAAACTTACGAATCTACCACCGATTGAAAACTCTCGCAAACCTTGATGATCAGAAGTCATCTCTCCGCTGGTTCGACTGGCCTCGGAACTCAAACAACTCTTGACTGACGTGGAATGGCCCTCAACTCGGCATTTAAAAGTCATAAATTAGCCATGGCCCAATGAAAAACGTACTTTGATTGGCTTCAGTTATAATTATGCAAATTCTTCAGCTGTGCCGGAAGTCCTTTCATCTGTGACACAACTAAATATTCGGTTTCGACAGCTGGCCTTCTGAACTTGCGAGGAGTAGAAACTTTAAATATTTGATTGCTAAATTGTTTATATTGAAAAGTAGCGATAGCTGTAAAAGTGTATGTAAAGAATGGACACGTTTTAGTCCACTCCGTGTAAATCGGAAATCCAGGGAAACGGGAGACATCGATACATGTATATGAAATCCTTTGCAAGAACTTTAAAAGTTTATCATCTCTTCTAGATCTGACAGAAGATCAGCGAAACCACTAATATATTACATTGAATATCATCGGAAGTATTGATCGATCATGTTGTGGGCAGCGCGATCTCATAAACAGAAAGAAAAGTAATTTCTTGTGCTTCAGCAAATCTCTTCACCCGCATTTTGTCATGAAAGCGTTTCGATACTTCCTTGTGTACTTTTTATTTCGGAAGGGGCGGGCGTTGAAGCTTGGCATTCAGCTTCCTTCAATAAGATTGTTTCCTTTTATGGTAAAGCTTTGTTTCGGAGCTGAGTCCAATAAAAGGCAATATTTCCTTTTATAGCGCGTTAGAAAAAGACCCGGTACTGAATATATGGCTTGAATTGTTTGGCTACCTAATGTAAACCCTTTCAAGAAATATGCATTTTGAACGCATTTTTATTATTATTTTTAGGAACTTGGTACACATCCAAGAACACTTGCCATGGGTTCTATGACAGGTTCTATGAATCATGTGATGGAAACCAGCCATAAATCAATGCTGGCTAGCCATGGCGCTAGGACGAGGTCACGCGACGAGAGGAGGAGCGTTGCGTGACTATAGCCCATTGATCAAGCAGAGTCTGCGTATGAGGCTATGGGAGTACAGAAACGATATATGAGTTTGACAGCAACCAGAAAAATTGGCTGTATTTAAAACAAGCTTACTCTCGGATTACTTCGATGTCATTATGAAGTCATAATTTGGCATGTTCTCTGCCCGAATGGGAGACTCCCAAATCAAGGACGGAGGTGCTGGTCGAACCCTTTAGGTTAAGGTGGGGGTACACGTGAAGGCTGACGTCGCTTAACACGGCCTTTCTGCCAATATCTCGGTCACGTTTCAAGATACATTAAATCTCTCTGCTTATCTCATTAACCACTGTTTGGCGGTTTTGTGTAAATTTTTGGGTGATTTTTGGGCATTTTGGGAAAGAGATATTTTTTTCTCAAAGGATAGGTTAAATTGAGGAAAATATGAAATGTTGAAGATTTGATGGATATGGAAAATTGAAATTTGAAGTGAAGAATTAGTAGACGGATACCAAACAGTCCCCTAGCAACCTGGGGCTCTCTTTTGCAGGGGTCAACTGTCTGGTAGTGTTTCCAACCCATGTTAATCCTAACAATTTCCTTTTTTATATCACTTCAAATTTCACGCCTATTCATGTTTACCCCCGCCTTAAAAAGCGCTTTTGTTACCTCTTACGGTGTTCAGCCTCAAAAGCTCCACAGCGGGAGCTTTTGCGGTACTTCCTAGGGTATCGAGCCCAAAAATATATGGCAGGATGTGTTGTTTTAGAGTTGATATCTCTTAGGACAATTGAAGGGTATTGAGCCCAAAATATATGACAGGATGTGTTGTTTTAGAGTTGATATCTCTTAGCGGTGAAGGCAATTTTTAGCCCCGCCTTCAAAACAGGATCTTGGTACTTCTTAGAGGTTCCTTTCATAATTCTAACGAGCAACCCCATCCTTTTTACATCGGAGTTCCTCCCCCGGAGTTCTCTGACCGTAGCCAAATCTCCTTTTCTCGATTCTTTCGGGCTCTGACGTTTGTTTCTTTCACAAAAAAGAGTGGCAGGGGGAAGGATGGGTCGGAATCTTCTTTACTCGGAGAACGAAACGTAATGAACCCAGAAAGCGCCAGCGTCGCAGGCTATAAAAGGACAGGGTCTACAATGACAAGTCTTCTGGGCCACAGGGTACCCAAGATCAAGATTCGAATCGGCCAAGATTTCGTATATTTCAAGAGAAAATGAGGTGGTCTCTTGGTATATTTATAATACACTTGTAAAAAATATGTGAAAAAATGCGGGCACTTGTACACTGTAATGATAAAAAATGGCCGCCATTTGTTTGAACTGTACAACAGCTTAACACAAAAACGAAAGAACGCCGAGTAATTGGCAGTGGGTGGATCGCTACACGATTAAGAACATTCGCGCCCCAAATGTTGCCACGTAAAGATTTTTTTTGAAAACTTGCGCGACATGCACTAAGGTAAAAATTAGCAATTGCCAATGAGGCAAAAAAAAATTGGGGGTCTATTTTGATTTAGTTCACTTAAAAGTAAACTTTTGGAGCTGATGACGTTCCTTGAGGTAGGAAAGACCTTGAAAAAGAATACATAGTATCATTGCCCGTATATCTCGATTTCTTTGGGTGATAGTTGACTCGGAATCCGCCCTCGTCATCTATCCGGCAGGGGATAGAAACCGAGAGCGAATCAATGTTATATAACAATTATTCCATGAGCCCGAGTTGGATATGAAGTGATAAAATAACCAACGAGCGCGTAGCGCGAGTTGGTTATAATCACTTCATATTCAACAAGGGCAAATTGGAATGATTGTTTTAGTAAATTCTCAAACCGGGTTTTGCCGCCGAGTTTTATTTCGGCCATTATAGAGGACTGAAGTTGAAAACTTCGTGCGGAAAATTTTTAAACTTGGCGCACTATTTTCCATATGACGTAAAACTCCGACTATTGGCTCGTAGTGGGAGTTTTTTAGCCAATCAAAAAGCTAGAAATGCAATAGTCGGAGCTGAGAATTTACTAATGTTAAATAGTCTCACGACAAAGATACTTCGTCCATTGAATCATTACCTTCCAATCTATTTATGTCTTACGTCAGTGTTCGGGCTTTGTTAAAGTGTTATGCGCACGGATAAGTTAATCTTTCTATTAAAGCAATTTTAATAAATCATTTCAAATGAAAATTCAACGTTCGGACATAGATTAACCCTTTGGACATTCTTATAACTACGATGTAACGAAATTAAATGATGACAGTTTTTTTAACCTTTTGAATTGTTTACACATCATTACTCGTTTACACTTTTTTTAACAAATTCGTCCGTGACATCATGTGAAGATCACTTTAAATTCTGTTGTTAATGTTGTTAGTATCTCCCCATTGTTTAAACATCCAGTGCAGAATTTTGAGTACTCTCTTTCTCAAATGATGGCGCTTCCGTCAGCCGAATGCTCTATTTCATTACTTCCACTGCCCACTAAAGGTTCACCTGATCCTGAAAAATAAACAAAAAATTACGAAAGATTGTTTTGAAGTTGACCTTGTATTGAGATGGTACTATGGTCGGTATATGCTTACGAGCTCGTCAAAAGACATATACAGCGCGAATTGTCGTGCCATGCCACACATAAAGCTATCCTCAAATTATATAATAGCACTCTGATATTTTTAGTTTTCCCTTGTCGGTTACCCTAGAAAAAAATACCTAAGCAACAAGAATATTTTAGAGTCCATTTTACATGTACAGACACACACTCGTTTTCTTGATATATCTTGGCACTTGAAGAGGCTAGATTACCCCTGCTTCCTTTTGTTAATTATAAATCCCCCTCGTTCCTCGCGCGGTTACAATTTGATACGTATTTATAACAGTTACGAGGAGCTATAGAGCGTTTTCAGTCACGTGACCAGCAGCCATGCAAATTTATTTTAACAAAAGGAAGTGTTTACACAAGAAAAGAGTTCAACTCCCAAAGGATTTATTTAGTACACCAACATGACCGCCGTTTCATTGTTTTGGAACACCAATATGGCTGCCGTGATGTTATGTGAAAACGCTCTATAATAGGGGACGGAGATCTTGGGACGCGTGCGCACTATGATATGGATAGGCCTTTGCACAAACATCCAGATATTTAGAGGTCTCCGAGATATTACGAAAATTTTAAAATTTTTGGGATATGTATTTACAAAAAATTATAGCCTTTTTTGGCAGTTTTTCAGCTTTTCCTCGCTATTTTCTTGACAGAAGACTCAATTCTATGTTAACCCATTAGTGAGAAAACAACTTTGTATCTCTGTTGTTTTGAAAGTTCTTTTATTTCCATAATACCAGTGTAGACAATCTCTGACATACTTTTACATGTAAGCTCCCGCTCGGGAAAATTTTGGCCTAAGGGATTCAAAATCGGCTTATTTTTAAAACTTACGCAGATTTATTATAATTTTATCTATCCTTACATTTCTTACGCTATTGTTGCCTGGGGCAGTACCAGCAAGACAAATTTACTTAAAATACAAACTAAGCAAAATCATGTTATTAGATTAATGTTGCAACCTTTTCTGGCAAAAATACTGATAGTGCACTACCTTTACTTAATATCTTGGAAATGTTAACGGTAGCTAATGTATATCGCTTGCATGCTCTCAAATTTATTCACGCATGGCACAAAGGTGTTTTGCCAGAAACTTTTAACCATTTCTTCCAGTATGCCAGTAATGTACATAATTATAACACTAGGTATGGGGCGAAACAAAATCTCCACAAATTTCGAGTCAAAACAAATACTGACAAACAAATGATCTCATTTATGGCCATTGATCTTTGGCAAGAACTGCCACACAAGTTTAAAGACCTAAATCAATTTGCTTTCTTCAAAAGTGTTAAAAAGTGTATTCTATCTCAGCAACATCAAACCTAAGTTTCCACAAATTATAATTGCTAAAACTATCTCTTATCCAAGTAATATCAAACGTAAGTTTTCCACAATTCTTCTAGCTTTCTAATTTAGTTATCTGTCTCTCTACTCCCAGTTTCTTCTATGTTCATTCTAACAAGATGGAGACTAACTCGATAACCTAGCGGTTTTTTTAGCCTCCATGCACGAACTATCAACCTCTAATATCTTTATTATTATTTGTTTTTACATATGTATCGTTTCCTGTTTTTTTTTTATGCTAACATGGTTGTAAACAAAAAAATGAAGTGCTAAATAAAGTAAAGTTGTAAAGTTGTCAAAAATACGAGATATTTAGAGGATTTTTCGAGATATTTAGAAATGTTTTGGGGACATTTAGACATTTTTTTGAGAACTTCCGGAAAGATAGTTAGGCGTATTTGTGTAAAGATATGTGGCAAGTTTGCTATTTTTAGAACAAACTGCGCCATCCTGACAACACATACCGCTCGGATCCACGCACTGATATCGTGGGTTCATGCGTGGGTGTTGCAATGTGGCGAGAGCTGCGAGATTCGATCTCTTGCGGATTTTTCACGGCGATGCCAGGGAATAACGCAGGGAATAAGAGCCAGGGCGCTTATATGTAGTTTCAATTAGATTATTATTGATTTACTACTCTTCGTGTTTCGAAACAGATAAGGCCTCAGCCAGAGCTCGCCACTGGTTTCTGTCGGGTTCTCGTTGTTCCAGATGACCCCATATCCGGCTATTCTGGAGATTGAAAGTGGGGCACTTTAGGCCACGTAGCCTCCTTTCGTTATAACTTCTCTTAAAAGCGTTATTACAACAACTGGTAATGCTTGTCCGATAGCCAACGACCCATTCAACACCTTATATAATGTATCACCCTTATTCCTTTATTTTCATTTTTTTACGAATTTAAAACACCTTGCTACGTTACCAAGGTGCCCTATGCCGTGGATGGTACTTTTTTGCGACTTTTTAAGTGCTTTTTGGTGTGGATCTAGGGGTATCCGATCCATTTCACTATTTCTGACCATTCACTTGTCATCCACATTCTCCTTTCCCAAAATTTTCCTTCAGGCCAAAAAATGCCGTGGTAACGCGTACTTCTTCATCCACTTGCGAAGTTGCGAAAGTCACAAGTAACAAAAAGCAGCTACTTTTGAGCAAAAGATACTGTAACTCAAAATTTTCTGAGAGTTTTTAGTTGAAATTTTCCAGAAGACTAACAGATATTATATTCTTTCTGTACAAAAGAATTCGTTCGAAGAAAAATAATTTAAGCATTCTTTTTGGACTTATTAGAAATTGCGATCTGCAAATATGCCGCGTTGCACAAATGCCCTATTCTCATGTATATTTTTCAAGTTAGTTTAAAACTCTCTCTTCTTGTAATTTTTGAAACTGTCTTTACATCAAAAGAATGCGCTGAAATGTTGCTATTAATCCACGAAACTTATCAAATGAAATAGTTTTTTCTTGCAGATGAAATACAAGGATCATTTTAATAGGAAGAACGGGCACTTTGGCAACGGTCCGGAAAATTAAGTCATAGCTCTGAAAATCTGCAGTTCCCTACAGCAAAACTTGGCACAACAACCTTACACAGCAAGTTGTAATGTTTGGCAGTCTAAAAATGTACAAATTTTTGCCGAGTCTGCAAAATTTTTAATTTTCTTGTTTTTTTTGACAGCTATCACTCAAATTGATGGTGGTCAGTTCAGACTTGCAGACGTATGGTCTAAGAAAACGTAAAGCTGGTTATGTGTCATCATTGGGATAAGTTGCTTATAATTCGCTTCAAATGCAAAAGCGTCACATCATTTCATAGCTGGCTAGGTAGCTTACTTGGGTACATCTGATGCGCATTCATCAATGCTATGTTCCGCTATTTTGTGCTATGTTGCGCTATGTTGTGCTATGTTGTGCCACGTTGTCCTATGTTGCACATTGTTGTACTATGGTATGCCACGTTGCGCTATGTTGTACTATGTTATCATACGTTGCCCTATGTTGTACTATGTTATAATACGTTGCGCTATGTTGTACTATGTTATAATATGTTGCGCTATGTTGTACGATGTTATGATACGTTGCGCTATGTTGTACTATGTTATAATACGTTGCGCTATGTTGTACGATTTTATGATACGTTGCGCTATGTTGTACGATGTTATAATACGTTGCGCTATGTTGTACGATGTTATAATACGTTGCGCTATGTTGTACGATGTTATGATACGTTGCGCTATGTTGTACTATGTTATAATACGTTGCGCAATGTTATACTATGTTACAGTACGTTGCACTATGTTGTACTATGTTATAATACGTTGCGCTATGTTGTACTATGTTATAATACGTTGCACTATGTTGTACTATGTTACAATATGTTGTACTATGTGATAATACGTTCCGCTATGTTGTGCTATGTTATGATACGTTGTACTATGGTATGATACGTTGTGCTATGTTGTGCTATGTTATGCTACGTTGTGCTATGTTACGCTATGTTTTGC
>OZ026597.1:39678973-39696473 GCA_964020085.1 Micromussa lordhowensis
AGCACATGATCAATCCATTTCCATCTCTTTCGCCGGACGTGATGTGTGATTGGTTCTGTCCCTGTTCTTCTGCGCAATTCGGTAGTTTGAGATTGTGTGCGGCCAGTATATACGGAGAATCCTGCGAAGACACCTGTTCTGGAAGAAGCATTTCTATTGCCACTCCATCTGCTCACCTTCTTTCCCACTCTTCATCCTTTTAATGGCAGCTTTCACCTCCTCTATGGTAGGTGGATCTATGCGGATATCCAAGTACACTACTGGCGGTGGAATGTCTTCTACCTGTATAGGTTCTGACCTATTTAGAATGCTTTCAAAATGTTCTTTCGAAAGGACATTGCCATCTCTTTCTTTTACAGGGACATTGCTGTTTTAAAAACCGCTATTTAACGCTTTGTTAATTGTATATAGGGACATCTTGTCCTTCATCAGCCTCTTCTCCCTCATCCGCTAGTCTCTTTACAAATTTTCTCTTCTCTGATCTAGTCTGGTCATTTCTTCACCATGGTCCAATTCTGAGTATTTTAAAGCCAAACCGTTGCGTTCCATAAACATTTTTATAAATTCAAACCGTTGTAACGCAACACCTCCATATGCTGCAAGGCTATACATGTAGTTTCGCGGGTCTAATTCGGTCGTTATGTAATAGTATATGTCGGCCATATATGTCACGTTCCGCTTAACGTTCGCATAAAAGTGAAAAACAAAATTCCTTGCATCGTGAGCTTAGGCTGACTGTACCCAGGCTGGACTAGATATACCCACCTAGCTAGCTGAGTTGTCTCCATACAAAGCTCTATAAATTGGAGTGAAACACTTTTCCGCATGAAAAACCGCACAGACCTAAATATTGGCGAAGTTGTTTCTGATATATCAATCATCTATCACATCCCATCTTCTTGACTTAATTTATTAAACGGTTGTGATTTTTATTTTTGATGGCGTGACAGTGCAAATCAGGCATACTTAAAGGCCCATTTTCATCCTTGATGCAACTCGGTCGTTTGGTTTTGTTTTCAAGCAGATCTATTGTTAAATGACGCACTCTGATTGGCCATCTATTTTTATCGGCTTGTATTCGACGGGAAAGCTTCGCGCGGTGTTTAGTCTGTGCCACATTGCCTTGTTTAATTCCAGTTATAAGTATTGGTTCTTCATGGAAGTGGATGAATCCATTAACAACAATGAATCCCAGCAATGAAACGTTTACGGGTCGTTAATCGATGGTGTACACACCACCAGATGTTTGTGCCAAGCCGCAGAATGTCTTACATCTCGCATATGTACGAGTTGCACTAGCAACTTCAGACGTACAGAGTATTTTAGAAATACCGGCAACTGATGAGATCCACATGGAGGATCGAAACCATGGTCTTGAATGAATTAAGCCGAACAATGGCATATACAACACGCAACACAGTCAACAGACTTGCGCATAAACAGCTACATTTGAATCATGTGGTGTCAGAACGAACAAAAGGAGGAATAAACCTATACATCGAGCTCGAGAAACATAAGCTCGATTAGATATATGCAAGCAATATAAGAACGTCTCTAGACAAACGTATAGCTTTCTCGAAGTAAAGCTAAGGCGTCTCCGAAGAAAAACGTACGAGGACAAATATATCCGTGATAAGAATCTACATACTGTACTTGCATGCAGTTTTGATCAAACGGCCCGGGCCCGGCGTCACAATATATAATGCAAGTAAGCAACATGTTCACGGTAAATCTCTCGAAAGCAAATTCTTGGAGACATATCTTGCATTAGAAATGTTTAAACACATGGCAAATTACAGAGGTGTCAAACTCGGCAAAGCGACATGCCGATAACAGCGGAAACCATGCAGACCACTAACGGCTCAGCTCTACTAAAACTTCCTCTTTATAACACAGCATGAAACGCCCTTCATAAACACGAGTGAAGTAAACATTTTAACAGTTTTTACCTTTTACTATTTTATTATAATACAGAATATATACAAAATACTTTCAGAAATATAAAAAAATGACAACAAGAGAAAGTATTTATAGCAAGAGGATGAAAAATATTCCAAGGATTGCTTTGGGAACAAGCGATGCAAGTTAGCTTCGCAAAATTCGGTAATTTCGTGTTACACGAAATTCAGGATCAAGGTATCACGGCGCGCAGTGCATCAAGGGTGAAAATGGGCCTTTAAAATGGCGCGCGCTTACGGCCTCCGTCCCCGATTATGGCTCCTGCAATTGCGTTATTTTATTGATCTTTATATTCGGGTAAAAAAATGGAAACACCTTGTTTTTTTTTTAACATAAGCTAGGCATACGGTTTCGAGGACTGGACTGGACTAGTAAAACGCGGACTGGTAAAACTTACAAACTTACGATAAAAATCCCGCATAGCTCTGTTCTTGAGCTGGAAAAGAACGCTGTTGAAATTATTGCTAAAATGCAATTGTTGCTTTCTCGGAATGTATAAAGCGTATTAAAAGGTTAAAGCCCCGCACGTGACACCTTGCGTGACGGAAATCATGATCTAACTGTGATCCATGAGATCGTGACACCGTATGATATGTTGACTTTTTATTTCAGATGTTTCTGTTTCTCTCTTGTTAAAAATCATTCTTCGGAAGAGAGAAGATCGTTCCAATCGATAATTGCAGCTGCTGAATAAAGCTGTTGAAATTGTTACTAGAAGGAAATTGACCCTTTCTCAGAAAACAATAGCGTATTTAAGGTGACAGCGCCTGGAGCGACACCTTGCGTGACAGAAAGCTAGCGACGGAAAAAAAAGTATGGAAAACAGAAATATTGTTAGAAGAATATTTTTATTTTTACTTAGAAGGTCTAAGTATGTTGGAAGTATACAGATATGCATGTGATGTATGCTTAGATAGAATACAGATAATCTTTGAAATTATTGTAGCACCAGTCCGCGTTTTACTAGTCCAGTCCAGTCCTCAAAATACCGTATGCCCATAACCTGCAGAGAGATGTATTAATTACATCCGGTTATCCTCCTGCTGGCTTTCAGCAGTAAAAGGATACTTTGATGCAACACGTATTTTTCCTTTTATATTTTTTACCTACATGAGTTGCATCTCTGACTTTTGCAGTGTTCACGCGGCATGTACCCATAAATCGTCATGATATAATCCCTTGAAGGTTCTATTCAACAATTAGATTATAAACTCAAGATTTCTATCGCTTGATAGTCAACTATCACGCGAAGAAATCGACAGCGAATAGTCTAATTCAGTTTTAGTATAAATCTACTAGTCGCCAGTTTGTTAAAAAGCGCAATCCACAACCGAATATATAGTGAGTAGCGTAGCCAATCAGAGAACGGCATTTGTGTTAGTACGCTAGTACATCTATATTGAAAATTAAATAATTGGTTCATGCTTAGCGTGCGTATATCTAGTTATGGATGCACACGGGAAGTTTGGAAAACAGGAGAAAAGCGTAACAGTTGCTCGAGGTGCAGCCGAGAGTAACTCTAGCTTCTTGAATGCTCTCCAAACTTCCCAAGTGCACTCACGGTGAAGGAAAACAAAGGATTATATTAATGTCTGGTTAAAAACACCCCACAGTCAGTTGAGCAACAGTTGAACGAAAACGCTTCATCTGATTCCTAAAAGTTTATCAGTAAAATTTACTTGTCTATAGAAAATTCGCTTCTTCGAATTAATGCAAATGTAGGGAAACAAAGGCAAAATACTCGATGAAAATGTAGACGAAAAGAATCAAAATACTCAAGCTTTAGTATTAGCAAACATCTTAGCTTGAGAAAAGCCAAGGGCTCAAAGAAGGGTTTAGATCAGTTTAGAGTGATGTTTATATTGCTAAAACTTTAGCAAAAGGAACTTGCGGCTAAACTCTACCGAAATTTTGCAGCTAAAATGAAACTTCACACGTCATGTTATTTGCGCACAGCCGTGCGTAAATAGAGATATTTTTTATACCATAATGTCGCAACAGGAGTTAGATAGGAGCAGCGCTCGAACTATGCTATGAATAGGTATATTTCTTCTTAAACAAGCTACCTGAGGTATGTTGTGCGGCGTTAATTTCACTGAACAGTCCATTGAAACCAATCGGCAGTTGTCCGACTTGATGGCTTTCTCCGCGGATAAGCAATCGCTCAGGAGACTGGATCGGAAGTCCGTCAGTGGAAGACGAAAGAAGACACACGGCCAGCACAAGCACGACGAGTTTCATGGCTTGATGTTGATGCGATAAAACTAAAATGTTTCTCCACTGTGACCTGCTCAACACGCGAATCAACTGGCAACTAGGTAGTTTATACAAAATATATGGGAGGACTTTATACTGACACCATCACTCAATCAATCAATCAATCAATCAATCAATCAATCAATCAATCTATTTATTTTAATGTCATTCGTGGGAAGAGGTGGCCTTGGAATCCGAGCCAGAGGGTCATGTCGCATAAAACGCATGACCAAAATAACAATACAATGAAAAATATCAGTCAAATAGATAAATATCAGTCAAATAGATAAAATCATAAAATAATAGTGCAATAGTAAAATATAATACCATAATCCAAGGAAATTGGCACTTTAAAAGCCAATCAGAATTCTACTATTTATCTTGCACCAGTTTACAGAACTCGGCTATATATGCCTTCACTTTTTTGCGTGGAAGGAATTATAAACACGTGCTCGTAGGCTAGACGCAAACAGGTCTGAATGTTTGGGAAAATGCGATAGCTCGGTACACCCAGCCGCTGGCCAGGCGTTCATTTAGTTGGGGCGAGGAGCAAAAAATAGCGCGAGGAGAGGAAGCGAAAGAACGCCTGTGGGCAAGCTTACCTAAAGGTCCTTCCGCCCACTAATAGACATTCTACAGGGGCCAGTAACATGACCATCGGCTTGTGGGTTCAGTTGTCAACCTTATTTTGAATGCAACTTTTAGCAACATGTTCATTTTGTCCCTCAAAAGCTAATACTTAGAGGTTTTAAACATAATTTATCTTACAATAGAATTGAGCCTAACTAAAGTATAAACACAGACCATGGCAAATCACAGAAGTGTCAAACTCTGCGAAGCGAAAGGTCGAGATACCGAAAACCGAACGGCAAATGTACAGATGTCACGAACCGTAGGAGTCGTGTAGGCCCGTCAACCCCATTCTTCTTCGTCAAGAACTATTGCTATTGCTACAATTCCGATTTTGGTCACCTGTTCAAACTGGTCTTTCACTATGGCCACAAGAGCTAGACGAACCACCATGGTCATGGAGACTGCGCCAGATTTTCCATTCATCGAAGACATAATACGCGGAAAGAGTTGAAAGATAAAACTATTTCCAAAACCGGTGGGAAGGATTGCAAAGACATCTTTGCCATTGACCATATTATTTATGCAATCTTTCTGTTCTTCGCGACAGCACTCCACATGACTAAAATCTTTAAACATGTTCTTTATCACAGATTTGAACACCGCGTCACTCGTTGAAAGGTCTCTGACCGCCGCCATATCGCATATCTCATCTGCGTCAGTAACGATCGAGTGTTCACAAAACTTGCCAAAATTGGCCAAGAGGGTAGACCAGCGGTCAGTGTAAAACGAAGACTGCAGACTGCAGACTGCAGACCGGGGGTAAAATGCAGACTGCAGACTGCAGACCAGGGGTAAAATGCAGACTGAGGGTAAAATAAAATAATAATAAAACACGAGTCATAAGGATAAAATAAAAGAGTGTTCGCACCCATCACGTCAGGACTCACGCCTCACTCAGTAAAGTCACGTGAGCCTCAAGTCACGTGGCCCTAGACTGGAAACATGTCGGAAAGTAGCCTGCGTGGCAGGCGTCGAAGGGAAGGGAGAAGGGAAAAAACGAGGGCGTTCTCAAGAACAATGGTGTCAGCGGACAACATATTGACCACCACATCCGAAAGAGGCAACCCCTGGACCACCCTCCTAGAGGAGGGAAGCTTCGGTATCGCTTCTCGGCCTTTTGGCTAGATCCGGTCACGTTTTCTTACAGTTGATCCCCTGACCGGGAACCTGTTTTAAACGTTTTATTGCCAGTTAGGCCGACCTTCGCGGGTTTCCCTTCTGGTTTCTTCGTTTCAGCGGAACTGAGCCTTGGGGTGCTTGCCACCCTTTCGGCTTTGTTTCCCAATGTCTGCACGTGTGGCCCGTCCGCTGACACTGATTGCTGCTCTTCCTGAGTCTCTGTGTGCCAAGTACTCCCGCCATGATATTCTTGGAAAGCTGCTGACTGTCCTCCAGCCTGACCGTGTGTCCTGTATCCAGTTCGTCCCAAAGCGTTATGTTCGTATCACTCTGAAAACCTTCGATGTCCGCCAAGCTGTTCTCCAGTCTGGAATTACCATTGAGTCCTTCTGCCTGACTGTGTTTGAAGCCGATCCCGTTACCGTTGAAGTTTCCGTGGAACACTTGCCTTTTGAGGTTCCTGATCAAGATCTCCATGATGTCCTCAGTCCCTTTGGTACTATCCTTAATGTACGTTTGCAGAAGTATGCTGATTCAGACATCTTTACTGGTACCCGTATTGTTACGATGTCCCTTGCTTCTGACATCCCTCTGAATTTGCGTGTTCTACGTTATCCTTGTCGCGTTTTGTACCGTGGCCAGCCTCGCCCGTGTCCTGTTTGCCGATCCGATGGTCATCGCGTTTCGCTTTGCCCTCTTCGTGATAAATGTCGACGATGCCTTCAGCCTGGGCATTTTGCTCGAGACTGTAAGGTAGTTGTGCCCGAGCCTGATCCATCCTTTGTTTCCGATGATGAGTCTACCGAGGATGGTGATGAGTCTGATGCGTCTGAAGAGTGTGTTAGTGGTGATGAGGAGGTTGTGGAGGCTATTTCGAGCCCCACTCCCCCCACTGTACCCGTTACGTCAAGTGCTTTGCCGAGTGTGTGCGTGGAGCCTGAGGTGGCTGCTTCTGTTGCCCCTCTTGCGGACCCTGTTCCGTCAAGTCCGCCTGAGAATGTATCATCGGACAATACTGCTCCTCGAGTTAAGCGCCGTACTACGAACGTTACATCTGCCCCCTTTAAATGGATTTTGCGTTATCCTGAGGATTTTCGTGACACTGTTTTGGGATCTGGCCATACGTCGGATTCCCACGTTATTCAAGAAACCTACCACACGTCTGATCATAAGTTCTTTTATAACTACGGAATTTTAGACTTTGGTGTGAACACTTTTAGAGTCCTTAAGGATGTACGTACTTTTGAAGACGTTCACTTGAGAGCGTACGATCACGGTTTGCGTTTTAAGAACATTTTTCCGGGTATCAAAGCAGTTAATGGACAATCATTGCCCCCGAACATTGTGCCGTCAAAGTTTCCAGCAAGTATTTAAGTGTACCACATAGTTACGGAATTAATATAGATTATTTGGATTAGTTTTCGCGAGAATCTTTTTGTGTATAATTTATGAGTTACCATATGGTTGTAAATAGTTTAAGTTATTGGAATAAAGTGTTTTTTATTCTCTTTTTTTTAAAAAAAATCTGTTCTTATCAGCTTAATATCTGCGGCCTTTCCTACCCCTTGTACGGCAGGCTAGTCGGAAAGCGAGGACGACGATCTCATGGTAATCTAAGATAATTTGCTTTAAGAAAACTCATTCCAGTTTACTGTAAAAAACTACCTCCAAACACATGGCGGGATCTAAAGTGGCAGTAGCTTTTGCGAACATCTTTATGGGAAAGGTAGAATGACGAGCGCGCAAAAAAGGTATATTGACGATATATTCTCTATCTGGAATATAAACAAAGACGAAGTCACGCAATTTCATTCAACAAGCAAACAGCCACCATCCTACTATCAAGTTCACGGCTGAAGTATCCGACACAGAAACATCGTTCCTCGACACAAATGTGGCGAAAGATTTGCAAAACAGTCTATACTGGACATAAAAACTGATTTCAAAGCTACTGAAACATTTCAGTACACGCATTTCTTTCTTGGACCTTTCTTGGACCTGTAAGCAGATCTCTTCTTGATAGTGGAGCTCCGTTGACCCAAAGGGCCGCAAGGACAGAAGCCCATTCCTTGGAACATTTGGTAACCCATGAAGCCGAGAAAATTTGGTTATGAACTCCTTCCGTACAGACTCTGGGGGAGGGGGAGGGAAGTCTTGAGGTAACCCGAACGTGCCATCCTTTCTTTTCTGAGTGGGATCTTTAAAGAAAAGAAAACTCATTTCTTTTTATTATATCAACAAACGATAGCGGAGGTTGATCTAACGTTTTCAAGATAGGGTTAAAATGAAGCAAAACGTGAAAGAGGACAGCAGAGAGCAAGAAGAAGCGAAGACGATCACGAAACGGAGCGTGTCAGGACTAGAGAAATAAGGCGAAACAGTACTGAATGAACTGATCAATAATTAATGCCGTGAATCAGAGCAAGTCAGGTCTGGAGAAAGGGGATGAAATAATATGGTGTGTCACAAAACGGTAAACACAGAAGAAAAAGTGGTTAATTCGTTGATCTATACAAACGATTAGTTTAGTTCAATCTTCACAACTTTTGCTGGGCGTATTCACATTAAAGAGAATTGCCAAATTTCGGTAAGCGCTTCTTTGCGTAGATTTTCCATAGGAATTACCAAGTTCCTTCGGCCAGATATGTTTATCTTCAACAGTTCTGATAGGAGTTGTAAACAGTCTTCCTGATTTGAAACCATGCATGCTGTGAGACATTTTACAAATTTCGCTGATCTCTACACTTGAACATGTGAGTTGCATAACGTTGTAAACAAATAGTTTTCTCACGTCCGAAAATAATAAAAGTGTATTTGTAAACACTAGGGACAATTAACTCAAGTGGCAGGGTGTTCTCCAGTTAAGCCCCAACACGAATCGTCCGGAATGACAAACGCAAAATTCCCGTATTCATTGGGTCGTAAGCTACGTCATGTAAGAGACACCAGATA
The DNA here is from genome assembly GCA_964020085.1 of Micromussa lordhowensis. Lineage (NCBI taxonomy): Eukaryota > Metazoa > Cnidaria > Anthozoa > Scleractinia > Lobophylliidae > Micromussa > Micromussa lordhowensis. Next base: position 39,687,893 of record OZ026597.1, read on the forward strand.
TACAAGAGTAACATCTTCATACTTCTTAAAGATCCGTAATAATAATGGAAACATACACTGTACATTAAATTATTCAGTTCAGTGAGAGTGGATGTTACACTTCTGTCAATAATTTATTACTCAAGATTGTAAAGCTTTGTTTGCTTAATTTACAGACAACTTGATACTATTATGATTGCTGCACTAAGTTCATTGAACAAACTGACTTGGTAGTTGAGTTCTGCAACCCATCCTGTGTGTAGTTAGTATCATAGCTGCAATATCGTCACAGCTACACCGTTGTATTACATTAATAAAACACAAATATTAACTATCTTTTTTTGCTTTGGAATAATATTGCGTTTGGTTTTTAGTGTTTTTAAATTTATTTTGTGATAATCTGTACTTTTTTGGCATAAACTAATATTTTGCTACCATGAAATGGAAAACTGGGTGCAGGCATACATGTAGTAGGCAAAGATGCAAAAAAAAAAGATAGGGTTGAAAAATTGTGACATTATATGGACAGCCTTATCACTCGCAACTTCCAATAGTGTTGTGTAAATTATTTATACAAATATTATTTAATTAGTATTTTAATCTGCTGTTTATGTATTAACCTTATCAACCCAAAAGTAGCACCGCTATATTTGGTCAGGGGTACATAGTCCCTGTTTTCCCTATTAAGATATTTTGGGGGTTTACATCTCCAGCTTTGGTGCATGTAGGATATTGATGTACTATTTATCCATTTTGATGTAAGTTATCTTTAGTAATTGATGTGACAATTAGAACATATCTTGGGCACGGCTGGCAAATGCATTTATGCCTCATAACCTTTGAGTCCATTTGGTTGTGTAGTGGAGGCAAAATACATGCACAAAAATGATAATAGAACTTACTTATGGCTTACTTATTGATTTTTGGTACAAGTTGATAATAGCAAAATTAATAATTAAAGGCCCAAGCAATAGTCCCTGTACAGATTGAAATTGAATTATAAAGTTATTGTTGGAAGTGTACACAAGCTAATGTTTATGTTCAGCAACAAAATATTTATCTTTCAGATTGATTTTGCTCATACATATCTTTGAGAGATGGTGCAAACTCGTCCAGCAGGAGGAAACTCTATATGAAAGTGACGATTGCTAACTGTATCTTTTGGGATCAAGTTAGAAAACAAAACTTTTCAAATTTTCACATGTGTATGTTACTTTGGTATTTTTGCGAGATGCATTTGGTGGAGATTTAGGTACCGAGTATATTGTAACCGGAAAGACAATTTTGGAGAACTCAACTGTTGAACAAGATAAAACTAACATAAAGTAGATCAAAATAAATGTGCTCTTTAATACATCTTTCTTTGTCTAGAATCTAAGTTTACTCGCTCCTTCGCTCGTATGTACGAATGGTTTGTAGGCGGCGCGTCAGCGAATCAGTTCAATGAAAAAACCCACTTGTAAGCCAATTTACCGCAGGAAAAAATAAATATGTTATTCGCCGGCTTAGGGTCCGTTGGTCGATATAGTGAAAAACTGTGACCTCAGGCTTGAAAATGCCAGCGACCCCTAAAAGCCAGAAAGGCGGAATGATGGAATGGGGGAAGGGCGGAATCACGGAACGGCGGAAAATCAACCGAAATCCTAAAAGACGGAATGGTGAAAAATCCCCCCAAATCCTAAAAGAAGGAATGAGGGAACGGCGGAAAATCACCCCAAATCCTAACAGAACGTCACACCAAGTCCTAAAAGACAGAACTATAAATCCCGTGTTGTTAAAGACAAATGTAAATTGCAATACTTTCCACCTTTGGTACATTAAAAGGGGAGGAGTTGGGAAAGTAAAAAAAGGAACTGTAAAACAAAATAGCCCTAAAGAGCACAGGTTTGTGAAACATCGCACACACCCCCCCCCCCCCTCCCGCCGCCCCGCAGAAAAAGGGTTAAATGATCATTTGTTGTTGTTTTCTATAAGATTTTGTTATCCTATAAGAACTACTGAGCACTGATTTTCGTGTAGCATTCGCATAATACAGTTGAACAAAGTGACAAAATCTTATGGTTGTGTACGTAAGTTAGAGTGAGATTAATATCAATTTCCATATGAAAGGTTGTATGTCACCCCGCCACTTAGTCGTCATGCCTTGCACATAAAATTTGCGCCGACAAATCGCGCCAAATTCTAAAAGCCACAGAACGGCAGAAAATCACTCTAACTCCTGAGAGATAGAAATGCGTAAAATCGCTGTATTTTACATAATATACCTTTGCTTGAAATATATTTCAGTGGGAATCGAAACAAGCTACTGTAAACCTCGCGGCAGAAACATAACATGTTATGGCCGCGGCCTGGGCATGTCAACCACGTGGCAGATTTGACAGCTAATGACAACAGGCCACCACTTGCAGATAAAATTTGCGACCAAGAAGATCTTGAACAAGTCGCAAATCAATGAGTATGGCGTTTAAATTGCCCTCCCTGAGAGGGAAATTTAATTCAGACAAATCTCAGGTTTGTCATGGTTTGCCACTATTCGAATGTGAGAAGCTGTGAGACAAAGAAGATGCTATCGGCCGCGGATCCTTTAGTTTGGTTTTTGTTGCGAGAAATAATAGCGAGAAGGTTGTAATAAACAATCTATTAAGCGAGGACGCTCGAGCAGGAAGCAAATATGCTCCATGGGATTAAAAGTGAACATATTAGCAACAACAGTACAAAAAATTATTATTGTTTAACCATCTTTTTATTGATGTAAGTATATATGAAATTATAATTCATATATTTGAACTGCGGTCATAGATGAAAGTAAAGAATGATCCTCGCAGTGAATTTTCCAATTTAAGCAACTGGAAAGAAGAAGCCTGAAAAAAATCAGGGCTTCAACGGGATTCGAACCCGTGACCTCCGCGATACCGGTGCGATGCTCTACCAACTGAGCTATGAAGCCACACATTGCTTAAATTGGAAAATTCACTGCGAGGATCATTCTTTACTTTCATCTATGACCGCAGTTCAAATATATGAATTATAATTTCATATATACTTACATCATTTCACTCCTTACGGGAAGATATGAACTCAACAAATTGACCTCGCTCCCAATGTGTGGCTTCATAGCTCAGTTGGTAGAGCATCGCACCGGTATCGCGGAGGTCACGGGTTCGAATCTCGTTGAAGCCCTGATTTTTTTCAGGCTTCTTCTTTCCAGTTGCTTAAATTGGAAAATTCACTGCGAGGATCATTCTTTACTTTCATCTTTTTATTCACGAAGCGCACTACATGTATCTTTTGCTCTAAATCGCATCTTTTTCTCAGCCAATGAGAATAGGGACAGTAAAAAGAAAACAACCAATCGGATTTCAAGGCTTTTTTAAACTCACCAATCACATTGCAGGAAAATAAAAGACAAAAAAAAGCCATTGTTTGGCAAATTTGGCAATTTGGTTCAATAAATATTGGTCCCGAACCAAAATCTTGTTCCTGTATTTAGGCTGTTAAATTGTGCGATTTAAAAATGGATCTAATAAAGTGGTAATAGGCCATTTCCGAGTTACCTAAAGCCTCTCTTTCAAAGCGAGGCCTGGTGCACAACCATTCATATGAAAATGAGGTTAATTTGCATGTGAATGAAATCTCATTTTCATATGAAAGGATGAGTACCAAGACTCGCTTTGAGAAAGAGGCTCACGGTAATTCGGAAATGGCGTATTTAACTTCGGGTCGTACAGTTTTGGTCTGAAATCATACTTGTGCATGTACACGCGTATGATTTCAGACCAAGTTGCACTCCACTCAGTTCAATTACCATAATAAATATACCTCCATAAGTATCGCCATACACGGACTGTTGGAAACACCAACCTCGCTATAACGAGTCAGCGCTGTCTAGTTCCACCTCAAGGTAACGTTTTCTCTGGTTTCAGTGATTTCAGGCGGTATTTCCATATTCGAAAACACCTTTCCTCCAAGAAAGATATATATAAGTTCATACATTCAATCCCCGTCATCATAATCCCGGCGTGAAACATTGCCAAAGCACTGTTATGCTGACGCCAGCAAGTATCGGCACATTACTGCTTAGAGAGATTTCTGTTGGTGTTTCCACAGTAGAAATCTATAATAACTCTAAGTCTAACGAGCGAACAAGAGAGTAACTCAGATACTAGAAAAAGAAAAATGTATTAAAGAACAGATCAATTTCGAACTACTTTATATTAGTTGCATTAGTCTTTCCGGTGTGAAATTTCGTGCAAAGTTTGAATTGTATACTACTGAAATAATTTCTGTCAGTCGACGTTGCGAATTGTTCGAAATCAGACTTTTCTATCGTAAATTGAGTAGCAGAAAGCGATGAAATAGACCAATTTCGATATTAAAATTCAGCCTAAAATAGTAGTACTCAGTACGAGGCTCTGGGGAATAACTACAGAGTTTGTGGGGTTTATTCCCCAGAGCCTTGTGCTTTGTTCTACGACAAAAAATCGGCTAGTGTGCGGCAGCCTTAAGTAGTAAAAAAAGATGTAATACTGCTAGATACTAATAAATGATTGAGTAGTAAATTGATTTTTTAAAACTGATTTTAAGAGTGATTCTTTAAAATGCTTGTGCTTAGACTACGCTTAAGATCGACATTTAGCTTGTTCCAACCTTGGATTCTCTTACGGTGAACGTCCGTCCACCTTCCGCCGTACATCTCTTCTAGCGAGGACAGCTTAAATTTAGATTATAATATCTAGTTGTTTTCATGATCATGGATATCAGAGTTTTTGCTCAGTAAATCATTTTTATATTCTGGAGTATTATCATTGAGTCTTTGTAGGTTGAATTGCATCGATTCACATAGGACTCGGTATAGAAAGGAATCCAGTTTGCGGTATTGAATAAATAAACGGAAGAGGCCGTTTTTTCGGCATTCAAAATATTATTTTCTAGCCGCACGTTTCTGAAGACGAAGAAATTTTTCGTTACTACAAGAGGTCCATATTGAACTACCATAAGGTAACACAGGTTCTATAATCGTGGAGTAATAGGACCTATATGACGAAAGAGACCTATTCGTTTCACCAGTCAGATTTTGCTCAACTTCACAATCTGATGATCAAAAGCAACATCTTGATCTAAAGTTATGCCAAGAAGCTTAAAATCGGTGACATTCTCAATAGAATTTACATTTAAATTGACATCAATTGAAATGGAGGCAACTTCGTTCCGTAATTGCCTCCCTTTTATCAGCATGGACTTGTTTTTTGAGTGTTTATGAACATCCGAGCCTCGAAGATATTTGGTATTTCAAACGACCGATTTCCTAACTTGGGCTTGACGAATTCGGTAAGAGCCACGTCATCTTAAACTGCGCTGATCACTAGAGGTACTACGAGAAACAATATTAATGAAGGCGTCGTTCATTTTCTCGGCAATTTCAGTGATGGTGCATTTTCCGCCTTAAGTTCTTTAATAATAGCTGATTCTTTCTTTACACCACTTAGCGTTTTTTAAAAAGCCTTCCAGATTCCTTTAGGATTCCCTTTGTTCCTATTTATTGATTCCTGAAAAAAAGAAACCGCTCAGCGTGCTTTATCAAATTAGATGTATTGCACTTTGCACGAACGTACGAGCGTTCGGTTGAGAGATTTGGTTGACGTGCTTTTTTTCAGCAAGTTATGTCTTTCCTGTATCGATTTGAGAATTTCATTATTCATCCAAGGGGGCTGGTTTCGCCTCTTCACCTGCTTATTTTTCCAAGGCATATGCTGATCGATAACTTCGTTTAGCATGTACTCTAGTGCATACAGAATTTAATCGATGTCCTCAAACAAAAAGCGGAATCCCAGGGGATCCATTCCAGTTACTGGAGGAATTTATCTGTGTTGAAGTTCTTTGTCACACGATATGTTATTGTATTGTGTTCTGATTCTCTATTTTCTTTGAATTTTGACGGTGTTTTCTTCGAATAATTACTGGAAGGTGGTCCGCAAGTCCGATATTAAGGACTGAAATATCTGCAATAAAGACTGGGTGACTTGTATAGCAATCGTCTAAACAGGTTCCACTTTTAGGCCTAGTAACAAAAGTGACAATTTGACTCATGATTTTGAGGGCTTTGCCAAGCCGATGACTGTTGTATGCATTGTCGACGTAATTTAAATTGAAATCCCCCATAACAATAGTTACACTTTTAATAACCCTTTGTGCTATTAGTTTCTGGAAAGATAATTTTCATCTTAAACTTTGAACCGACATTAAATCATTACGTATTTATCTATTGAATTTTTGTTTGTTCACATGATATTCGACGAAAGTTACGCGATGCAAGCCCTTCGATCAGTGCAATAAGAATCTTTACAAGCCCTAGGGTACAAATTAAAATTATTGTATAAGATCGGTTGCAACTTAATCCATCTTTCGCTCAAAGCGAGCAAAATGGAAATTGAAGCGTCCTTATTCCCACTGGAGTATATTCACTCAGGCATTAGAGGATAATTTGAATGCATAATCGTAGGAAGCATTCGAGGCGATCAGTAATGTTGGGATGTCTTGTTAATAAATCAGCGTTTTATTGGTGCTTTATTTCCACCAAAACTCAGTCTTTTACTTATCAAGGCAATCAAGTAAGAAACTGTAGTTTAATAGAATGCAAGTAAAGGAGAAATTTGAGAGAGTAAGAACTATTCATATGTATATAACTCTTTTCTGTATTTTAATCCCCCTTAACAATAATAAATCCATTCCAAAGGCTTATCAGTGAATGAGCATTGCTTAGAGTGTGGGAATTTTTGAGAGGCTTGGCTTGGCAAGGATTTCTTGTTGCAAGCTTAATTAGTTTACTTGGACTTCCTTCGGTGCAATCAGTCGTCTCAATTAACGGGATTTTGTGTTCAGACATGTTCACTTCTAAGTTGCTACTTTTCCTGGTGTTAGCGTCCTGTACGCTTTTCGCAATTGGACGAAGCATTCCTCGTGTGGCTATTGAGCTCGATCGCGATGGATCTTCTGGCGAGGGTTTCCAAAATGATGGAGAAGCGACATCACCTTGGCAAAATGATGGTTAGTGACAAGTTATATTGATTTATGTTGAAGGAAATTCTTAGCTTTGCAGTTACAGAAAAAGTATTTTAGTTGTGTGTTTAGTGAATAGAAAGTTTTCAGGACTGGGTGAATTACATGTTGTACCAGTCGCAATGCAGGCGTTGATAACTGTAAGCCAAAAGTGTGGTCATGCCGAAACAGCCACAAAGCAAATAGTTGTCCCATTATTTTCTTCTTTATTAGTTCCTTTACTTTGGTTCAGTTATAACCCATCTGGTGTGTATCTACCTCAGTGAACCCTTATTGATGGTCAGGCCTTCAATTTGAAAAGAACGATTTTAATAATTGAATCGCAAATAACCGGATTATTTGTGGCGACATATTTCCTTCAAACACCGGCGTTTTTCTGGAAATTTAGGCCGTTTCTCCTGTTCACGTACTTTTGAGTGACTATATAAACAAACCCTAGTTGTTGCTAGGTGGAGACAAGGCCAGCTTCATTTTTCAAAACAAAAAGTAATCAAATATGCAAAATCAATGCAGTTTGATTTAACTCAACCATGGAGAAGTATAAAAGATTAAGGTTTATTGTTCATCGCGAACATAGAATTTTAATTATATTAAAATGTGCCGAGTTTGTCAGTGCAAGGATCAGTTTTTTTGTTTGCTGCTAGGCTACCAGGAAGACCATGACAGGGAATAAAGTGTTTACATAATAAAATCGTTACAATTTAATAAGAGGATTCTGACAGGAAAAGAGGAACTGTTTCTAGAACCGACCTGCACTAGTGGTTGTCATGCACGTGGGACCCGGTTTGACTCGTTAAGATCGGAGATTTTCGTTTCACAAATAATGACCAACGATTCCAGAAGAAACAGAGAAGTTCTTAAAATGAGAGAAGCTGTTAAAATCGTAACTGCTGTTATTTAGTTTTAGGCCAAACCTATCTTGAACGTCAAGTCGATTTGTTGACAGCACGTGGTATTCTAGATGTTGTAAAAAACAAAGTGGATCAAGCGGAAAAGAAAGCTGAGGAATTCAAGGATAAAGCAAAAGGTAACACTATCGAGTCAGCGAAAATGGTTAACATTTGGGAACTATTTTACATTACCAAGCCCCTTATTGACATATCTCTCAACGCTTCTAAGAGCGAACCATACAGAAACAAAAGAACCAATCAAATTCAGTGAAACTAGTGTAAATAAGTGGCCCGTTATTCTACAATCTAGGCAATGTTTGATACGAAAATAGAAAAACAACAAAACATTCGATTGCAGAGGTAAAAAACGATCCAGACCTTTTTCCTTTGTTTTGCTCGAAATGATACCAAATTGAATATTGTATTTTCTGGGTTCGGTGACCTTAAAAGATGTACTAATGGAGTTAGTGTATACTTTGGGACAAAACGCTTTGTTAAAACAAAATATAACTTAAGGGAAAATTTATTTTCCCGTTTTTTGTAAAGTGAAGGCGCCCTAACCACTTGAACAGCTTTTAGATGATTATATAATGAAGGTTCTTCTCATAAACTAAAGGATTAGCGTTTTTATTCTGTAAGAAATAACAAGAGTTCTT
>OZ026597.1:39701473-39721473 GCA_964020085.1 Micromussa lordhowensis
ACGATAAAAGTGTAATGCATCTGTTGAGAAAAGAGAAACCTTCTGGAATCCAGTAAACTGTCTTCTCTCCGTACCTTACTTATATTTGTTTGTTCTAAACAACACGCCCATTGCTTTTACGACTCGGGTCCAACTAGGTTCATTAATTGTTGTGGCTTGTGCAAGCCGTAAATCTGGGGGAATTAAACGCAGTTTCTCGCATTTACATGCAGGCGTACACACATGTGCATGCGCTAGTTGTATTTCGAATGCGGGGCACTAATGTTGACTTCCTCAAAGACAAAGCGTATATCTGCTGTGAGTTTTGATAAAAAGTTTTCACTCTGAAAACGCATCACACGTTTTCCGTCCACACTACGCATCAATATCCGGCCATCTTGGATTTGTATTTGAGTAAGGCTCTGGCAGGGGAAACAGATGATTATCTTGGCGGCATCGTTTTCGAAAAGCTCCGTTTTCAAAGTGTTTCCGTTCACATTAATACACAAAGCGGGCGTTTTCAAATTTCTTCACATTTCTCCAGCATATTGTGGACGAGGCTCATGTTGGATCAGCGGTTGAGCCTGTGAAATTTCCTCATTCATTTCAAAGAATTAAAAAGAAGAAGAAGAAGAAATAAAAAAAAGTAAAAAAAAAACGGGCGTATCATTACAACGAAACATTGCAGTTAGACGATTATAAAACTATTTTGAGACTGATCTAAAACCATAAAACCGATCTCATCAAAGAAAAAACTTTATTTGACAACAAAGCAGTTCAGTTGTTGTTAGATTTTCTGATCAAGTTCGTCACAACAAAAATGGGAGAATGGATTTGCTAATCTTCACGCCTAGTAACAGGCTAAAAAAGGAAAAGTTTAATGTTGGTCATGTTTTCGTCCTCTAATAAGACAGTGTTTTCTTGGACAGTTGATCGGCTGAGTGATCCACTGAATGATTCGTTGAGTGATCAGTTCCAGTTCCCCCGGGTCTCGAAGGGCTCACCTAATAGGTGAAATAAACAATAACAATAAACTACTGCTTCGGGAGGAGAAACAAAACAAACAAACACTGATTAACTAATTTATTGTCACCGCGAAAGTTCATCCCATGCCTTTTTCTCGTTTCCCCCGAACCACCAAAAATACCCCACATTTGCCAGTATCCCCCTCTCCTTCCCCGCCAAAATAGAAAACAGCGAAATAAAGATTTTTTCCTAACACTTCATGGGAAAAGAATAGGACACTAATCGTAGTTTTTCCAATCTGGAAAACCTGCTGTGTAAGCAACACATTGTTCTTTTTATTTCTGCTACTGAACTGAAAGGCCGCATTTACATTTGTGTTCTAACCGGATAGATAAACACTCGTCTGATCTGATTGATCGCACAGTTCAACTCCCGAAACGCATTCGAGTTCTCAACAAAAAAGTGATTTTTTTTAAAAGATTTTAAAAGATTGTGGGAGTGAATTCAGAGCCACCTAATGTTTTTTAATACCTTGAAATAAAACCTTTTGGTAACTCAAATGTCGTTATGGTGACTTCTGTAATATAGCGTTGTGTTTGTCGCCAAAGAATATGTCAATCTTCTTTTAGTAATTCTGCCGAACCTCGGCGTAAGCGACAACCCGAAATGTCAAGCCAAAGTAGTCGCTTACGGGAGGTTCGTACCTTATTGAAAATTAATGCGTTGACTGCGCCGAATATTGTACTTCGATTTATATACTGTAGTTCTGTTTAACTGATGACAGGAAATCAGGAAATCAGTTCTAATTTTCAGTAATTATAAGACATTTAAGAGGTCGTCTCTTTTAAGATTGAGTACAGTGCATGTGCATTTACAATTTTTAAATGTTGTATTCATGTGAAAAGGCAATTCCGAGGAAAATCCTGTACTTCCGATTGAGAAATTTCCGTCTCTTGTACTACCCGTACCACCCAGGAATGCGATAACGTTACAGCACCTCATTATCCAATTTCCGCTCTATTATCTGTCAAGCGGTCGCTTACGGGAGGTTAAAAACAAAAGAAAATTTCTCAAACTTTTAGCTCTAAAAGTGGTCGCGGTCGCTTACGTCAAGAGCTGGTCGCTTACAAGAGGTTCCAAATATAGTGATTTGACCAGTAGCGCGAGTCTAACATAAAAGGCCTTTTTGTGCTGTCGAAAATAAGTAACAACAAGGTGTAAAAAGGAAATCGGTCCTTTTTCGAAGCAATTAGAGATTAATGACACTTGTGAACAGATCCGACTTTTGCTTATTTCTAATCGTCGAACCACCGTCTAAACCCTAAGGCTGATACGTTTCCACGCACGATTGCCGATTTCCTGTTATGTATTTAAACATTTCGAAACCTTATTGGGTAGCGTAAAATACTTTTGATTCCTAAACACCTATTTCGCGTTTATTTCCCGATGTTCCTAATACTGTTATGAGTAAAGTTCAAAAGCTGGGCCTACAAGCTCTGAGCAAATACAAAAGTCATGATAGCTTTGGTTTTAAATCTGAATCGATCTGTTAATTATGAGTTCTTAAAGCCAATGACTTCGCGTTGTAATGCAAATCCGAAGCAAATGCAAATCGTTATTGAAGTGAAACCCGCTCTAACCCTGAGTTTGTTTTGGATCTCAATGCGCGAGAGCGATTTGTGTCCTGGTCAGGAAGTCAGTTGGTCGAAGAACTTAGCCTGAAGTCCTTCGTTGTTTCGATGGACTAGTAGTGCGTAAAGGTGTCACAGCGAAAGGAAAGGAAGAAAAATTGATCTTCATTGCTTGCGTCAATCCCGGTGTCAATTCCAATTGCGTCAATTCCACGGTGAAATAAGAGCTCTTGTGCTCGCGCTTACACTTTCGCTTGTGTTTGCTTCGCTAGAGAAGTATCTGATTTTAAGCTTAAAGTCTAGTTCTCACTAGCTTTGCAAGCATAACGCAAGCATAAGCGCAAACACAAGAGATTTAAATGTCAAGTTAAAAGAACGTCGAGGCAAGCACAGAGCAAGAGCTTCCCCGATTCCAAGTGTTTTCTTACTCACGCAAAAAAGGAAAATGAAACGAGTGTTTTAACTGGCCAAACATAAAAGAAAGCCTTGTGCTTTTGCTGTGTTCCGTTCTCACACAGTACAAGCCGAGCGCAAACATAAGCGCAAGCACAAGGAAAGGAAAAAGATTGATCCATGTGCTTGTGCTTCCGTCAATCCCTGGCTTAAACAATTACAATCAAAAAGTGTACCTTATTCCGTTTGCTTCTGCTGGCATGGGTTACTATAATTTCAGGCTCTTCAGCAATACTTTTAAAACGTTCTGAAAAAAGTGTTTTGTCCGTAAAGGAAACCTCCTTGTTAACTGAAACTTGAACATCATGCGTGCATGCCAATGGTAAATTCCAGGCATATCTAATCGATGATATCAATGACATCGATGAATAGTCGATGGTAATCAGTTCATTAGTAAATGATCAATGAACAATCGATGAATAATCGATGGGCCACAAAATTTTTAGTCATCGATTATACATTGATTGTATCGATTAGTTATAGATGACATCGATTAGTCATCGGTACACAGATCAGTCAAAAAAGTACAATGCAAACTTGATTTAGTTAATGGCGATGACATGTAAAGCATCTATCAGCGTCGTCAAAAATAGTTTTGTTAAACCAAACTTCGACGGTTTTCTCTTGAAAATTGTTTAAGTACGCTTGTAACAGCGTAATTGACTTCATTTTCGCTATTCTTAACGTCCATCAAATCAATATTATTTAAGTAGTCGAGAGATGAGTCTGATTACTATGAATTCTGTTACTTTACCATTTAAACCTTGCAAGTACAATTACTGTTTGCGTATTTTCATTTTTGCAGACTATTTGGGGCAAGTGTTTATAATCAATGTGTAATCAATAGGTTATCAATGAGTAATCAATAGCATCAATAACATCGATGAGTAAAAAAAATGAGATGGGCCACAAATGTTTTTCTTGGGCATCGATTAGTCATCGATAACTCATTGATCATCGGCAATAATCAATGGCTAATCAATTGATTACTCATTGAGGTAGTATTAGCTCATTGAGGTAGTAGATCATCGATTACTTATGCCTGGTTAATTTAAGGTGGCCGAACACAGTTTTCGCACGTGCTTTAGCTGATGCAATATTTAACACGTGCACAAGGATTTCACAAACATGCCGTCAGTAGAGCGATCATTTTATTTACTCAACACCCGCACTATCTGTGTTAATTTTCTCTATAAGTGAACGCAGTATATTGATGGCTTTACATCTTTTATTACAAAGATATTCTAGAAAAGGTAACGATGCAAAGAACCCAGCAATTTTCAGGTTTTGTTTGTTACCGAAAGAACCCAGTTAAATGCAACGCATGCGCATTTGCTCGAAAAATTGAGACCGATTGCTTTAGCAGAGACATGTCGATTTCTAACGATCCAGTCGTTAGAATTTCAAGAAATTTGGCAGAAAAATAGATCAGAGACCACGTGAATGATCTATCAAAAAAAATCTGAATTTTGACATAGGGGATTTTTAATAATACAGAAAACGATTAACAGCGAATTACCGAAATCGCGAGGCTGGTGAAGCGGCAGCATTATAGAGCCGTGCAAAAGTACTGTGTAGGCGGTAAAATTTAGCCTGTGTAGCAAGCGTTCCCGTACAAAGAGCTTTTTCGCATTCTGGCTGCGCGCGTAAATTGGTGCGAGAGAAAAAAATCGACGAAGCAGGGGGTGGTGGGGGTAAGGAAGGGAACGCTTACCCGCAAACCTCTCGATATCGAAAAACGCCCACTGGTTTCAACGGTTGAGTTCATTTATTGATTGACAACTTGCAAATTGCATTTTTAATTCAGTTAATTGAGAGGGACTAGAACCCCGGGGAGGGGGGGGGGGTACTTCCTTATAAGAGGCTACTGGGATGTGCCGCTGGATGGGGTCGCATTTTCACGACTGGACTGACTATAATGGGGTTACATTTTTAGTAGAGTTACTAGAATGGGGTCGCATATTTTCGAGATTTCTGGGATAAGGAAATTCCGGTAAGCAAGGATTTAAAAATAAGAAGATAAGCGGCTAAAAAATGGTTCGTGCTGTTTTTTAATATTTAACAGTCGTCTCGTTTTGAATTCCGTTAATGAAATAACAACTTAAACATTAACGACCTGCACAATAGTGCAGAGCCCCTGAGTCCAGAACAAAGTTCAACAAATCATCCGTGCTACGGTATTTATCCGGCTTCCGGCTACATTCAATTTAACAAACGTGTCAATTCATTTTAGGATGACCTACTTAAAAGGCTCTATTAGGTAGAGGCATAAACAAAAAGTGACTAAGTTGGGATCGCGAAAATTACATTTGCCCAAAAGTGACTAAGATGGGGTCTATAATTGGCCCACAGAAAAGGCTATAATGGGGTAGTGGTTCTGAGTGGCCAGCGGCACATACCCAGCGATAATTGACCCAAGTACCCCCCGGGACTAGAACGGCACTACCACTAAAATATCCGTAAGTGTAATCATAATAGTGCTATCGATACATACTCGTTTGGAGGGTAACAAGTCAAACGTTCGGCCTAAGACTAGCTTTTCTTGTGGTTTAACTTTAACCGTTCATTATACAACAGCGTTACGGCCATTTCATTCTCTTGCTGCTGGAAAAATGCTTAACCGTTCAATTTTAACCGACCGGAAACCGGCAGTCTTTGTTTGAAAATTATCAGTGTGGGTAAATCTGCTTCTGCAAGGAAAACAACAACCAGTCGCCGGGTTATAAAATTCGGTCACACTGATCTGCACACGTAAAACGACTCAGAAAAGCTAAGCGAGATTGGCAAATAAGACTATCAAAGATTGTTTGATCTTGGCGCACGATCGATAATCAGTAAAACATTAGCTGAAAAAAGGTCTCGCCGAATCCAGTGGGCAATAAAGTCACCAAGTCTTTGGTATCGTTAATCGTGTTCCGCAATTTAAACTAGCGTAGCCGCAACTTAAACTTCCTTCTTCAAGTTATTTTTTGCGTTGCTCCCTAGCCATACTAAGTCGGCATCGGAAAATTAGTCTGTTTGTCCAATTGCCCGTCCGTTTGTGTGTCGGTTTACGTGAACATAAATCACCTATTCAATTCGTTACCTATTCGCATATTTGGGCCGGATTCCACTTTTTTCTCAAAATACCAGTTCTATCTTGTTTTGTGGGATCTTTTTAACAAATTTATTCGTGTAGTTGGTGGCATTTGGCAATATAATGTGGAAATTAGAAAACAGAAATTTCTTTGATCAGCCGTGATCGTGTCCCTTTAGAGACTTAAAGGAGTATCTATAAATTACAATTTCGGTTCAGATTCAGACTCAAAAGTTATCCGGGAGGGTTTTGACAAATATATCTTGTGACGGCAACCGCTGGAATTTAAAAACAAAACAAACGATGACGAGTCAATGCTTTGTCAAAATCCTTCGATACCTGCCAGAAACATGCATTTAGAGCTGCACAAACTGCATATTGATATAATTCAAAAGTAATGCACCAATATTATATAGACACGGATGTTTTACTAAAAAATATACCACTCGTAAAATTCATAAAAAATACATCCGGGACCCGAGTGGTTTATTTTCCTTATAATCTCACACGTGAGTTTATCGATGATTTCATTGATATCAAGTTTCTCTCTTAAATTGTACTTAAATTCGTTGGTGTATCATCGAAACATCTTCAGGTCTTCCTCGAAAGTCTTCGGCAATCTTGGGCAATCTTCGGGCATCTTCGGAAATTTTCGGAAATTCTCGGAAAATGTTCGGGAGCGTTCGTCCTGCCTTCGGAACAATTTTGAAATTTCTTCGGAAATCTTCGGAAAATCATCAAAAACGCCGTCATTGCCAGATTTCATACCGTGAGGGCCTGGGTACAAGTCCGTGTATTATGGGATTAACAACACAAGACCCATATATTCCAAAAGAGCACACTGAGCTTTACAGAATCCTTAAGTTTCGTGTTAATTGGGCCAATATTGAACAAGATACAGCCATTCAAAAACTTAAAAATTTAGTAACAAATGTATGTATTGCCGGACATTAAACCTAACCCTAAGCCATACATTTCTTTGCAAATTTTGAAAAAGTGTAGAACTAAGTTCGATTGTTTGGTGAACGAAATGCTTTTCATCAGAGACCAAAAACCTACTCTAAACGTGCAAAGCGATTCAATTCGCGCAAAAGTATTTGTATAATTAACATTTTTATGCTAATTTAGTATTACACCTTGCCTCAAACTCTGTAATTCTTTACTTCTCCTTGACAATGGCGTCATGATGACACCGAAACGTCGGTTTTTATCGCTAATTTTTGCTTGTCTTTGCATTTCTAAATCTTTATTGATAAAAATTTATATTGTGAACGAGATAAACGCATTCGTAGCCGAGGGGAAAAGTAGTTCAGAACCCAGTGGGGTAATTAATATTAGTAGTAATCATAAGTGAAATTAACGGTAAGCCAACAATACATTTTGCCTTTTCAGGTATTATACACGCCCTAAGAAAAGTATTAATTTCTCATATCGGATCTTTTTTTTCTTTTAGCTTCAATCGATCATGGCAACTGCATACCCGTCAAAAAGAAAGCGCTTTTCTGATGTTTCATCTGTGGCGACCCGAGTTAAAAAAATTGGAAGTGACATGCCCCTACCTTGGGACAAGATTGCTCCACCGGACGTAGCTGAATGGCTTAATGTGTACGCCCAAGCCAACAACACATCCAGAGAGCTTCTACTGGCCAGCCAGCATTCTACCTACCGTGGCATGTTTAATCGGCCCAACAACCATAAAGGTGGATTGCAAGCTACGTCCTGAGCACGTCAATTTGTTTATGGTTTGCCTTTCAGCGCCCGGGTCTGGAAAATCTCCGGCATTTCAAAATGCTTGCTCGCAGCCAGTTCGTATTTACGTAGAGGAGCAGTCAAAAACTACACTCTTTGTGGACGACTTCACGGAAGCTGGTCTTTTCCGACAGCTCAAGTCTAGCTCGGGCCACAAAGCAATAGTCGGAAAAGAGGAGGTTTCCCAATTTTTCGAGCAGATCCTTGGCGTGAAGGAAAGAGGTAGGCTTGATGTGGAGAGGTTGATTCAACTATATGACGGTGCAACTTGGGTGAACACCAAAAGAGACAAATCTGCGCGACAGGTATACAAATGACTACTTTTATGGTCATATTTCAGAAATTCAGTTCTGTGTAAACCCCTTTCCATGCAATTCTCAAGCCAATTTAGGAACCGAAGATAAAGAGCCCTGATCAAAAGAAAACAAAGTGAATTGAAAAAATGTAAAGTGAGATCGAATTACTCATTAGAAACTTTGAAAATTTTCTTCAGGTCATCACATCAAAACACCAATGGCACAACTTCCACCCTCGCTTCCTTGACCCCGACCACGCCATCCCCGTGTGTTGTATTTTTGATTCAAGGTATAGCGTTCGAGGCCATGTTCTCAGCTAAATGGAATCTAACTATTTTGAACTCAAAAACTTACTTCCACTGAAAAAATCGACTATGCAGACTATGTTAATATTGAAAGCGAAAGTTATATGTAACAATGATTCATGGGTTCAAAGGGTGGAAATAATATGAAAAAGCTTTGAGAATAAACAGCTCGCGAACCGAATTAGTGGGCAGTTTAAGATAACTAGAGCAGACAACATTCAGTCAGTTTATGAATACATTGTTAGAATATTTGGCAATGAATTTAAAAGCACTAACAGAATGTCAAATACTGGTACTCGTAGGTTATTCAGAATCCAGAAGTATCAATCGTTGGTTATAGCCAGCCGGAACGATTTTATCCTATATACTCAAAACTGAAAGAAAGGAGAGACGGAGCAGTTCACCGAATGCTGCTTTATCAGCCCAAGCCAAAGCGCCTCACTGCCGCGGAAACAAAGAACTTCATTACCCAGCCGTTAAACGCACATCATGTGAAAGACTTGAGGTTAGTTATTATACTGGTATCCATAATAAAGCGTGGACCCAATCTAAACCCACGATAAGTACTGACTGGGAATATTTTTAGATCAAGCTACTTCATCTAGATGTAAACTTAAATTCGCGCTTTCACTTTCGCGCAAATGAGTCAATCTGTTTTCAAGTTGTCTAAACATCTATTTTAGTTACCCTTGATAACTGTTCCTCGGTTATGTTTGATCTTGGAAGCCACATAACCGATAGTTAAAAGATTGTCATGTAAGGCTTTAAAATCGTGTAAATTATAGCTTCAGTTATCATAAGTGCACTAAGTCATGCATGCCTTCCTTCTGAACGCTTGTTTAGATCATGTAAAAACACTGAGCCAGTTAATCGAAAGTGCAATTAATTATTCGCTTTCTCTTTGTCATATTCTAATGTATTTCGGTCGTGTCACCGTGATGAAGTTTTTCTTTTTTAAATAGCACTTACAGTATATATATATATGAGGGAAACACACAATTATAACAACGTGAGCCATGGTGCTTCGCTAATGTTCAAAGTCTTTACCCAACGGCCAAATGTCAACTTCAGTGCCATGACTTTGACAAAATCTTTTTTCTTTCACGTTCTGTAATCTGAAATTTGGACTTTCTGATGTTTTCATGTTCAGGATATGCTGCGGTCAGAGCAGTTTCTTAAAACTATGAAGACAAATAGCACTATTTATGAGCCACGAGAAGCCTACTCTACACTGAGGTGTTTGGAAGTGCTTTTGTGCTATTCAGTACTTTGTACAATCCACGTTTTAGTTGACACGTAATTAATCTATTACGTTCGTTTTTCCTAGATTGGTTTATGAAGGGATCTTCTCGTTTTGCCACAACGAAAACGAAGTTGTTAAATTGCAATTAGACCGTGGTGGAAATGAAGCTTTTGAGGCGTTTTTAGACAAGATAGCCCATACTCTAAACAAGCAATGGGAAGAAAACCGAGACACAGATGACATTTCTAAAGACGATCGGCACGTGCTACGACTTTCTGCCGTTCTGCATGTCTTCTACGATCAACTAAAGAAGCGGTTGGGTCGACTAGAAGCATCGCCGCCTCCTACTGTGGTTAGAAAGGACTCCTTATCTCAGACAATTGAATTGACTAGTTACTTTACGGAACAGCGTAAAATACTCGATCAGGTGGGTAGGCCTCATATTCGTCGTCAGGGCCTTAGTTTTCGCAAGGGCGATATTTAACTTATCAGAGGCATCATAGTGACTGATACCTTAATACGCAAAAGGAACTGAAAAACAAAAACAGAACAAAACAGAAAACCATGCACAACAAAACACTGTTTCATTAATATGCGTGTTTGCCACGACCGGTATTTCCCTATATTCTTTGACACTAAAGAAATCGGTTTGAATGTTTGGATTACCATAGCTGGAACATTTCTTAGAATAGAGATCTTTGAATGCGTTAAAGTAGTTAAGGAAGTTAATTTTTGGGGCGTTTAATTTTGCGGAGTTTTTCATTCTGCTGAAACTTATTTTCGCGGATCGAGGTCAACCCCCTAAATCCGCCAAAATTAGAACCCGGCGCAAAATTTTCAGGCTACACGGTAAGCAGTTCCCAGTTGAATAGAGAAACGTAGTTTCATGAGATGTTCACGGATATGAATCCTGTGTTACATTGTGTTTGACACAGCTTATAGGTCACAACTGAGCAACATCTGTATTGTACCGTTTGTAGCATCTAATCTCCCTGTATGTTATTTGCAGCTCGGAAACGATGAAAATGAAGATAATGGGCCTGACACCACGTCGATGGCAAGCAAAATATTAACCTGCTGTGGTCCATTTGTGACCGTGCGGTTAGCGCAATCCGTATTTAGTGGGCACAAGCGCCCAGCAGCAACGTTAATCCGCAGAAGTAATGGAAAACCTGATGAAAGACGGCTTGGGAACAGTTCTATCTGAAGACAGAAGGGCTGTTTTTTTTTACAAAAAAACTTCCTTGTGGAGTGCTAGATGAAGCCTTAACTAGCTACGGAGTTAATTCTGACTGTTATAAAAATAAATTTAAAGAAAGGGCACCGATCAACCAAATTTCCAAAGAACTGTTCAACAACTTACTGGAGAAATCTCCCGACAAAAATAATCTCGAAACTGTATATGCCATCACAGCTGAAGAGTAAAGAAAAACGTCTTTCATTCAATCTAAACTTTAATAAAATGTTATTGATTGTACCTTGCCTATCACGATTTAGGTATTAATCGAATCAGGGGAAAATATCGCAGTACTTTTATTTTAAACATTTATCATGCGTTCCACACCGGTTAAGCTAACAAAATTTAGCTGAAATGTTAAACTGATGTAAAGAATGTAAGTCAAAACCAAGAAAACTATTATATATATTAACTATATATTAACATTGCAACAATACAAAATCAACTTTCAGTAGAACTCGTCGTCCTTAGATCACTAGAGAGTTAAAGCCAACCACGATAGCAACGGCAAGTAGAACGTTGCTAAACAAAGGTGTAATGAAAGAGTACAATAGGCTGTATCTTGGTACATTTTTTGCCTGTTCTCTACAAACTTGACAACAACGTGAAAATACCGAATTTAACGTATTTTGGAAAACGTGAGCCACCACGGCTAATGTTTTGTATTTCTATTTTTAAGTGAGAGCTGTCGTTATACTTATAGCTTGGGCAAGATTATAAACCAATAGAGTACTGAGATACTTGCCTAATTTAAGGACGTTCGCGCTAATTGTCTGTGCGCATCCTTACCGCGCACGTAATTCACATGCCGCGTCATGCATCAAGTCGCTCGCGCGCT
The DNA here is from genome assembly GCA_964020085.1 of Micromussa lordhowensis. Taxonomy (NCBI): domain Eukaryota; kingdom Metazoa; phylum Cnidaria; class Anthozoa; order Scleractinia; family Lobophylliidae; genus Micromussa; species Micromussa lordhowensis. Next base: position 39,713,247 of record OZ026597.1, read on the forward strand.
TAATAATACATCAACAACAATAGGGAAACTGGCCCACTGCTACAACTTTGCGTTGATTTAACGGTCTTGGACGTTTAATTTTTTTTTGGTGAACCCTATTTTCCTTTCGATAGATCACTTTCTCTACCATTTTTCTTCGTTTTGTGAAAAAAATAAAAAAAAATCTATCCAGTGGAAGTTTGAATTTTTTGCCCCACGCACCATTTAAGTCCGCTCTTTTGAGCTCTTTGTTTAGCTGTACGATGGTTTGAAATGCCTCTATAATGGTTACGTTTTAAGAAAATGACGGCTGCACTTGAAATTATTAACGTTACAGACTCACTTATACAAAATATGACTAAGATAGTTTTTCTCAGTCGAGTACATAACCGCGATGATCTCTAATTTGTTAATATCTTTCTCCGCAGTTCAAATATATGAAGTTTCATATATTCACTTTCATATAGTTTACCTCCGTTGACTCATCTATTTTAAACCAACATCCCTGTTTTCAATGCTGAGTTACGCGCATCAATTTTTCAAACTTAAGTAGTTTTCCACACGCCTTACCTCCGAAACTAAGTCGGTAACCTTCCATTTTTTTGTTTGCAATTCTGGAACTAGTAACTCATTATACCACAGAAAAAGTTAAACAAAAATATATCGACTAGAAAATTTTAGCGATAACTTCCTTCAAGTTATAAACCTTAATTCATTTGTTCAGTGCTTGGCGTCATCCTCGGCGTTACCGTCGTCGTTGCTTGAGCACTTATTCTCATTGACCCTGTGTTCCCACTGATCCTGTGTTCCTACTGATCCTATGTTCCTACTGATCCTGTGTTCCTACTGATCCTGTGTTCCCACTGATCCTGTGTTTCTACTGATCCTATGTTCCTACTGATCCTATGTTCCTACTGATCCTGTGTTCCTACTGATCCTGTGTTCCCACTGATCCTGTGTTTCTACTGATCCTATGTTCCTACTGATCCTATGTTCCTACTGATCCTGTGTTCCTACTGATCCTGTGTTCCTACTGATCCAATGTTCCTACTGATCCTGTGTTCCTACTGATCCTGTGTTCCTACCGATCCTGTGTTCCCGCTGATCCTATGTTCCCACTGATCCTATCTTCCTATCCTATGTTCCTAATGATCCTTTGTTCCTACTTATCCTATGTTCCCACTGATCCTATGTTCCTACCGATCCTATGTTACCACTTATCCTATCTTCCTACCGATCCTATGTTACCACTTATCCTATCTTCCTACCGAGCCTATGTTACCACTGATCCTATGTTCCTACCGATCCTATGTTCCTACTGATCCTATGTTCCTACTGATCCTGAGTTCCTACTGATGCCATGTTCCTACTTTCTCTGTGTTCCTACTGATCCTGTGTTCCTACTGATGCCATGTTCCTACTGTTCCTGTGTTTTATGAGATCGTTTTATGACAATTCATGCTATGCTATGACGTCAGTCAGGTCGTCGTACACGAGCCATGAGCCCATCATTGTACCCGACATTCAGGTGTATCACTGACAAGAAAGCCAGCAAGCCACTAAAGAAAAACCTCAAAGAAATACCGTAGATCCGAACCGATCGGTTGCCTTGCCGTTTAAGTGAGATTGACCCGCTCTATCTTCGCATATAAAATAAGCTTTAGCCCGCGCTATTTATGTTACACGTATCGCGCCAAACATATAACATATCGATCTATGAAACACATGCAGTTGAGGTCTGCTCGCATTCGTTTATTTGGTCGGAGAAATGACTCTATTAAAATTCTAGGTCCTCCAAATTGCACAGAACACCTAATTCTGCTATGCTTTTGGAATTGCCTCAGAGATAATAATTATGTCCTCCAATTCTATTGTATTCGTTTGTGTGGACGGCTCGGGTTGCCAAATTTGGGAATTTCTGGCGATAGGTCAACTGATAAGTACTTTTGTCAAGACCAGGAGAAACAGCAGATAAGTTTCTTCGTAAAACATTTCCCTGTGAAGAATTCTGATCGGCTAGTCGCAACCGCCCCTCAAAACGTTCTCGACTTCCAATTCCTGAAGTGAGAGTTTTGGGATCTGTCAGACTGTCACTGCGGCTTTGTAAGATCCTCGTGCAATTTGTGACATTTATGCTCTTTTCTGGGCTCTGGGCACCTTGAAACCGTTTTACATTACCTACGGCAGCATTGTTTACCTTCTAACAATATATAAGCTAATCAAAAACCTAAGCCACCAATCTCTCCTGTTTTGCCTGATTTTCTGGTCTAGAATACAACGCGCTCATACAAAACCTTCTACCGGACTGTAATTCTTGTCTGAGTCATGTGGGGGGTCTCTGGTGATGTAATCTATTTTTAGAAACTGTGCGCGACGCTATTCTGTGGTGAACACGCTGGTTCGGTTTCGTGTCGATTTTGTGTCTTGGATTTGCGCTTGTCTAACAGTTTTCCTCAATATTCGAATTAGAAGAAGAGTTTTGTAAAGGGTACGCTCCCCAATTGAACTTCGATAAAGTGAGAGAGGAAACACGCTGGTTCGATATGTTCTGAGACTATGAAATTGTTCACAGTTGGATAAACACGACAGCAAAGAAAACAATGATATTCCACGAGACAAGTCTAAATGTAACGCGCCTCCTGATTGGCTAAAAACTACAATGGCTCGAATAGTTCCGTCCTTGCAATTGGCTCAAACTGAGCCATTGTTACATCTTACACCTTACAGTTACACTTTCAAAGGCCGATCGAGAATTTTTTTGCATAAGCAATTCTTCGCGCGGCACTATTCTCTGCCGCCTCGCCAGCCGAGCGTCTTCTGGCTCGTTGGCAATAACCTACAAGGCTCTTAACAATTTGGCACCATCGTACATTTGTGATTTGCTTATATCTTATACTCCATCACATCAACTACGTTTTTCATCCAAGCACCTTCTTGTTTCTCCATCCTATAACCTGAAAATATACGATGGCGCAAGATCTTTCTCCGTAGCGGCACCAACATCATGGAACGCCTTGCCATGTGAAATTAGAAACGCTCCGTCTGTATCTCTTTTTAAAAATAGACTAAAAACTTTTCTTTTTAAAATAACTTTTTGTAGTTAATTCTACCATGTTCTAAGTTTTTAGTTATTTAAAGATTTTTTCTTGTTTTTGTAAAGCGCCTTTGAACATTAGGATACTGGCGCGATAAAAATCTTTTATTATTATTATTATTATTATTATTATATCATGGATATTATTATTATTATTATTATTATTATTATTATTATTATTATTATTATATCATGGATAAGGGCAAGAACTTCCTTTGCCTTATTGAGATCTGCGCTGATCTGCTTAAGGGGGTCAAGAACAATCAGAAGACGTAAAATGGACTTAATTAATGCAGACATTGATTTACAAAATTCAGAGGCAGCCATCTTGTAAACATTTTAATTTGTTTTAAACAGTTTTTTTAATATAGGAATAATATTTGAAATTAAAGAATTTCCATTTTTATTAGCAAGTCGGTTTCTAAAGTCTACTGTAGTTCAAATCTAGACAATAACCTTTACCGAGATTCTTAAGTTATAAATATTCTTTTTATACTGTACTTTCATCTTTTTTTTTGGAGCTGTTTTGAATTATTACAATTATTATTATTATTATTATTATTATTAAAAAAAAATTATTATTATTATTATTATTATTATTAACTACTTATTAACCGAGAGTGAGGTCTTTACGGAAAAATTTCGAACCGAGACCTTGCCGTATTGACCGAGCGATAGCGAGGTCAATACGGCAAGGCCGAGGTTTGAGATTTTCCCGTAAAGACCGAACGTTTGAGGTTAACAAGTTGTTTATTATATGGCCTTTTGCTTGGCTTTTGCAGGCCCGTAATCGGCCCGTGGACATTACGGGAGAATAATGCCCTAGTATTAGCCAATCAGAGCACGCGTTAGATCGGCTACAAATCCAAGTCATATAATAATAATTATTAACCCTTTTGTAACACAGTGTAATACAGTGTAAGATCAAAGACTGCTCATAGCACAATGTCCAGTCAGTCAAAGCGTCAATCTGGAATAATCTACTTAGCTTTAAAACGACATCGCTGAACGATGTTAACGGTGTCTGTCTGAGCTGAGCTAGAAGTAGAAAGCCCTTGAAGTATTTTGTGCAGCAAAATGGCTTAATATTGGTGTCCGCGTCGGCTTAACAGGTCTAGAGTGTCCGCTGAATGCAGGTTTATTTTACAGTAAATCTTGGAAGTAAATTTAGGGACTCAGATTTCACTGCAAATGTCACTGCATGTAGATCTTTTCTTCTACTGACGGATCTGAAATTATTGGTTTCTTGCACTACAGGCAGCCCAAACTCCAGCTGTGAGATGATCATCTTGTGTAATAGTGGTCATGGAGAAAATAGAAGAGTTCGTAATATAAGGGAATAGTTACGATCGGGATAAGGAAGAAATACAGGCAATTTCTTTATAAAAATACCTTTCCTTACTCCAACGCTTTATTACTTGTTTTCTATTTGCTTGCTTTGCTAACTGGGGGGAATTTTAGTGACATTACGACCCAGAGAAAATAAACTGGCCGGTAAATTGGCCTCGAGTCTGTAAAGTAAGCGAACTGACAGCAAACGATAAAAGGTGGATAACAGTATTTTTATTAAGAACTTTACTTCCTAAGGCCGAACGTAAATATTCCCATACAAACTCTTACGTTTTGGATAGGATCCATCATCTTACGATCACTGCTGGAGCTTGGCATGCCTGTACCCCATGCGACCGAAACTTACGCCTGGTACACACGTACTAAGCTGATTGCTACTGGTCGACAAAAAAAAACATTTGACAGTTAGCTTCAACACACGATGGATTAGAGACCCAGGCCTACAAGGTGTTCACGTCCACCATGGTCAGTTTTGTTACTCCGAAGCGAAAGGAGGAGAAAACCTAGCAAACTAAACCTATCAAGCCGAAAACTCGATCAATATAATTGCTTTACTGATCAGCAGAAAAAGTGAACAGACAACAAGTAATACACATAATACAAAGATAAGGCATTTTCATCATTAGCTTTCTAGTATTTCTACCTCCTAAAATCGAGAGATTTTATAGGAGATAATTTGGTCTTATCAACTGAGTTAGCGCTTCGTCGGAGCGACGAAGGGCTAACGCTCGAAACGTCAGTTTTCGAATCTCTTTACGGTGGCCAATTCACATTATCAACTCAGTTGATAAAACTAAATCATAATAATGTTTAAGGCAACTGTGCCAGTCGCAACGGTCATAGATAGGACATGAATTGTTTGGTCAGGTCATAAATAGGGTAGGAAATGTCGCAGATTTTAGACATAAATACGGTAAGGGTTTTGGGAAGCGGGCCGCACACCATCACCCAATTTTTCTGGGAGTACCAGTCTAGCCATAAGCTTGAACGTACCTGAGCGGCATTAAAATTTATGTTAAGCGACAACGATTTCCTCTCATTCGTGAGCTGGGGCTAGCTGTTGTTAAAAGAAGGACGGATTATTACTCCTGTTTTTAACAGTTTGACCAAAAATTTGGAATCTGTTTTTTCCTGACTTATTCATTTGCCGTTTCTGTGATCTTTCTATAACCTGGTTCTAGAAGTTTCTTTTTTCTGCTGCTCAGTCAAATAACCAGGGACCAGGAAATCGTTTCCTAGTTATTACTGCGGTTAATGCATATTTGTTCCTCGCATATTGCGTGATCAGGCCTTATCTTGTTTTGCCCTGTTTTTCATTTGGATCTAGTGGTCTTCACTGACGGATATTTCCTTGCGTCATTGATGTTATTGAATTTCTTCTTTACGAGATATAGCAAAGGTCCTTCCAAGATTCCCATATCCTTGTACGAAACTGCCTCCTGGTTCGGGTCATCTTATAAACGTTAAGTGGTGTTAATTTAAAATGCATTCATAAATACAATCATCAATGTTATTCTACTCAACTAGGATACCTGTGTTATCGTTTTGGTTTGGCACTCCTCTTATGCTGAAGGGGAGTTTCCATATTTTACCAAGGTGTTGCATTCCATGGAATGGCTTGGGTGACAAGGGTCCATAGAATGGCTTGGGTGAAATGGGAAGTCCATCACTTGTAGACAAAAAGAGAAACCCAACCAGCAAAACTAAAGTAACTTTCATGGCTTGTCCGTCAGACCAAGAAATGAAGCAGCGTTCTCTACAGCACTTATATCATCAATTGACCATTTGTCAATGTGCAGGGGTTACATCCTGTATTGACAAGGTAATTTGATTCAGTGGGAGGACGCATGCAATTCTTGGTTTCCACGTGACGTCAGAAAAAACTAAAATTAAAAATTTTAAGGTTTTACCTTTACCAGGTACAAACCATTTTTAAACATTTATTTGCTGGCCTGTCTTCAGCTCGGTAGACCGCTCTGTTTTGAAAACACTGTTTTTTCACAATGCGTGACATCGGCATTGTTTCTGGGCAACATATTACACGCACGAAAATATCGATTTGCCTTGTGTTTTCGTGTTCTGAGTAACCAATATGTTGAGAGAAGTGCCTATGCGAATGTATCTAAGTTTAACAGAGAGAATGAACGCTGTGAGAGAGGCAAACTAAACTCCAGACGTTTCCAATGGTTTCCGGCCGCCATGTTGGAGTCCCTCAGACGGGCTCCAACATGGCGTCTCCATACTAAACACTATAATTTTCAGTGATACCTTTTGTCGAATAACTCGAGTTCGGAATATCGCACATCCTCTAAACCTTGGCACGTTGTTTATTTATTACTCCTCTACGATATTTCAATTTCTTGACTCTATTAAATGGTAAGCGATTTTATTTTTTACTTGAGCGATAATTAAGCTTACTTGCGTGACGTGAAAACCACCAATATTTTCCTTCTCGCGAAACGCCACTCGGGCCTGGAGCGAAGAAGGACGGCTGTTTTCGCAGGCTAGAGGACTGGCTACATTGATATAAATAAATAAACCTCTCCGTTACCTCACACTGTAAATATCTATGGGTGGGTACTTGTACGTGTTATACCCGGGTGGAGTCACTCTACAAAGTTTTGCATGGGGAGGCTCTCCCCTCCCCCCCGGGTTCAAACCCTTACCCTTTTTGAAAATAGAAAAAGTACCCCTTTCGTATACCTTTTATTGAAAAAGGTACCCCTTTTAACCTGCGAAAATAGCCGTCCTTCTTCGCGCCATTCGAGCAGGGAGCGAAGAAGGACGGCTGTTTTCGCAGGCTATACCCCTTTCAACTATACCCTGCATCCCTTTTTTAACTGGCTAGCGGCGTATTACAAATAATATATAATCAGTCAATCTTTATTTATACACGAAATCTTATCATTTACATGGTCTTCCTAGGAATCGTGTTTAAAACTAGACTAAAATACTCTAAGGAACTATTGACTATAATGTTAAAAATACAAAAACTTACATTATGGATAATAAGAGTTACAATGGGTCATGGTGTATTAGAAAAATCTTTCCCATGAAATGAAGTTTTAAAAACATTTAAACAAGGCAGTTTTTTTTTTAATCTCTGAGGGAATCTTGTTCCACAGAACAGATCCTCTGTAGTGTAGGCTCCTTTTTGCAGACTCAGTTCTGGGTCTGGGGGCATAATAATTTAACTCAGAAAGGTTGTATGAATGTACATTTGAGGTGTTGGTAAAGATCCGCCTCAGATACGATGGGGAAAGATTATACGATGGGGAAAGATTTGGGTGAAACGGATGCACAATCCATGAACTTTGATCGGGGGCATGCGCGCCGCTTACTAGTGGCCAGCAATGGCAATCAGCTGTTATGGCAAAGAGCGCTTTTCAGGAAATCATCTTACGAGCGTCGTGACGAAATAATCATTTTAATGGTTAAAAATAGAAATAAAAATTGCAGAGTGCGAAAGGGCCTAGGTACGAGTTTAGCGCTACAGTGTTCCACCATTACGCACGTTGTGCAGACCTGTGTATGACGTATCATGTTTGTATCACGTGTTATGAACCATGTGGTTGTCTTGGATTTTTCGATCCTCCATGTTGTTGTTTTGGAAGAACTTTGGACATTTGTACTTGGAACGAAACAGTCGGTAAGGGTTACATCTGTACAATTTTACTCTTTTGGTTCCCGTCTTTAATGTCTGGAGAAAATCTGGACTAGCTGAACCTGAAACGCTTAAATTGAGCTGAGCGAAACGAACAAGCTTGTCGCAGTATGTTAGCTCGTGGATGTTTGGATTTACAA
>OZ026597.1:39726473-39731473 GCA_964020085.1 Micromussa lordhowensis
ATGATACGCTCAAACACCTTAGCTACTATAGGGACGATAGAAATTGGGCGATAATTGTTTAAATCGGAGTGATTTCCCTCTTTGAAAAGTGGAATAACTTTAGCGCATTTCCATTCCTGAGGGAAAATACCCGATCTGACGGACTGATTAAAAATAGAACACATAGGATCAGCAATCAGATCGGCGCATTCCCTAAGGAGTCGCGCAGATATCGTATCTAAGCCTGTGGCTTTCGATTTACAAAGCTTAGACAAAAGTGAGAACACTTTAGAAGGATTAGTACATTTTAACTCAAAACGTTTGTCAGTTCCCTCAAGGTAATGTAGATGTGATGGACCATTATTAGAATCAATCTGGCTAGCAAGCTTGGGTCCAATAGAAGAAAAGTGATTATTGAAGGCATCGGCCAGTTCAGGAGGGCTGTAAACAGAGTTACCATTGCTTTTGATTTCTTTTATGCAACAATTATTAGTTTTCCTTGACGTGAGCTCGTTTACATTCCTCCAGGTCTGGCGCGAATTGCCCTCGTTTTCATCTAATGCCCTTTTATAATATAGCCCTTTTGCTTTTTTAATTTCGTTATTAACTAGGTTGCGACATTTTTTAAATTGTAGCCAGTCATTAGCATCCTTAGAACGTGATGCTTTCAATTTAAGAATATCTCTGTCATGCATTCGTTTCTTTAGGTAAGGAGTAATCCAAGGTGACTTAGAGGCGCGCGCCCGTTTTACATGAAGTGGGGCATGCTTGTTTACGCATTCCAGGAAAAGTTGTTTCCATGCAGCCCACATTAAATTAGGATCAGAATAGTTTTCGATGTTACTCCAATCCTGTTGACATATATCGTTGCGAAAGTGATCAGAGTTAAAATTCTTAAATTTCCTATATCTTAGGGTAGTATGCTTATTAGTTGTCGCCTCTATAGAAACTTTACGAAAAGCGTAAACTAAACTGTGGTCGCTGATGCCTATATGTGAGACCCCTGAGCAGACAACCCTATCTGGAGTATTTGTAAAAATTAGATCTATTAGAGTAGCTGATTTGTCGGTAATTCTAGTATATTCGGTTATTAACTGATCAAGGCCGTAAACTTCAGCAATATTAGATAAGATATTTGTACTGTTGTCAAACTTAGGCGCGGCCATGTTACAATTCAGATCTCCTAAGACGTAATATTCGATATTTTCTGAGTCAAGTTTTCCAATAAGTGCTTCAAATGGTCTAAAAAGGTCAATTGAAGAATCAGGGGGTCTATACCAGGTCATAACGGCAAAAGGCTTTGATCTGGGCTTCTTGATTTCGACAGTGATACTCTCTATGTGTTCGCATATTAGATCAGAGCGAACAGAATAATTGATTTCGGAACGAATATAAAAACAAACACCCCCTCCAGACCTACCGTTGGTAGAGCGATCGCTACGAATAGATTCATAGCCAGAAATATGAATGTCATTATCGCTTATTGTGTCATCCAATTTAGTTTCATTTATGGCTAAGATATCGATCGGTCTATCTGTATAAATCCCTGAAACGAGGGATTTATACAGATAAATCCCTCATTTACAGTATGTAAGTTAAATAAAGGATGTTGAATAACAAAAGAAAATGTGTGATTCATGAAATAAGCCTGATTAGATGCAACTTTTGGCAAAGTTTATAAAAACATTCTGTAAATGGGGTTCAGAGCCACCTTAACTTTTCGAAATTTAAGGTGGCTCTGAACCCGATGCACAGAATTTTTTTAAACTTTGCCAAAAGTTGCATCTTATCATGCTTTTCAAAATTTCAGGACAATATAAGAAAATTTCACCGTGCCGTTTTTGAATTATAAGCCCCTAAAGCTGCAATTAAGTGTGTTAGCGGAGATGATGTAGTAGAAACTTCATTAATGTGTTTAAGAACGCGTATAGCGTTAAAGGTATGGACATTGCAAAAGGTTTAATTGGTTATCTTGTCTTATTTTTCAAAGATGGTGAGGTCACATCCCAAGGGTAACATTTGACAGAAACCTGTGAATTTTTCTACCTCACCCAGATGATCTATGATTAGTCGAGCGCTAACAGTTTTATACGAAAAATAACATTGTACCTCTAATCCCGCTTTATTGGTTTTATTTTCATACAAATGGTTCAAAATTCGCAACTGTAGCTGTGTAGTTCGTACGTTTAGGTTCTAGTCACAGACGAGACTTAAAATTGTCACGTTGCTAGAAATCATTCAAAAAGTAAGTACTGGGATGCTACATTGTTCAGTGGCCGTTTATAAATCTCTGAGGGAGGGGAAGAGATGACAATGTTTACTACACCAAACTATACCGCATTATAAAATACATATCTGGCAAGTTCTCTACATTTTAGATATAATCCTTGCTTGTTTTCTCTGTGGCTATCGTTTTTTCGCTAACATGTCTATACATAGTGACAACAGACTTTATAAATCTCTACATTTTGCAATCAAGTAGTCCTTGCCGTTAGCCTGAGCAAAGTGATACTAGTACAAAATATTTATCTTGAGCAGAAACCTGATATTTTGACGATACGAATGTCATTCAAATCACTCTTCCAAGTTTTATCGTTAGTTTTTATTGTACAAACTGAATCTATGATTTGTTCTATTTTTCCCTCTCTAATTAGGCCTGGTGAAGCTACATCCTCTCCAAGGACTAACTTCCCAATAGCTAGTTCATGGATGTTTGGTTTCTCATTTAGAATCACCTCTGCTCTAGTCACAATTATGCTATGGGCTCTTCCTGGAAGATAGACCTCAAAATGGTTATATCTCGGTAAGATGTATTCTCCTACATATCCACGTTGATATTCACCGTTTTGTTTGATAAGAACAGCAGAGCCTCGCATGATGCAACCTACAAAGAGTAAGACATGCAATGAGTCTAGTGAACCGAGCGTATGTCAAGGTTTGACGTCTAAGAATAGTTTAACAGTTTGTAAGATCGAAAGGGTTGGTTACCAGGGGGGGGGGGGGGAGGGATTATGCGTATAACCGTGCGCACACTCACAATATCTAAAATGTGAATTTTAATGTTTAAACTTCCAACACATCTTCTAATTGCTTCAGAGCACGTTCGTCACAGTTGTTAAAGCGATCTTACGATAAAGAAGGTCTCAGGGTCATAGATACAAGGGCTTTGTGTTCATCAAGAAAATACCGAGTCTTACCTTTGGGAATTCCACATCCATCGACTTCGACTCTTAGACAAATGGATTCCTTTATAGCTCTTAATACTCTAATTCGTACAGACTGAGCAATAAATGGATGTCTTGCTTCTATTTGTTCCACTTCTTTACTATAAGGTGGCTGTCAGATAAAACCAAATATAAATATTAGAAGTGAAAAATATGTTGAAATTTTCCTTGCGATGTCTTAATCGATCACTTTAACAAAGATAACAACAACAACAACAACAACAATAATTTATTTAACCACGTTAACGTCTAAGAGCACGAAGTGCTCGTTCAAAATACGAACGTGCATTAAATTATCTAAAATCCATATACACATGTATTAACAATTATAACAAAATACGTATATACAAATACAAAATGTAAAAGTTACAACTGAATCAATTTTAACTTAGCCTTAAAAATATCAACATTATCGGCCAACTTGACATCTTCTGGAAGTTTATTCCAAAGTTGAGCACACTTGTATGTGAATGAGTTCCTCATAAAGTTGAGATTAAATTTAGGAATACAAAGATTAACACCATTTCCTCTTAAATTATAAGACGTTTCTCTAATACTAAAAAAGTCTCTAATGTATTTTGGCCCTAAGTTCCTAATGCATTTGAATAATAGGATCAGAGACTGCTGCTTTCTCCTACATTCTAACGTGTCCAACTCACATATATTTAAGAGTTCTTGGTAGGACAATGATTTCCCATGCCCCGTGAATGTCCTTAATGTATAGTAATTGGCGCTTTCAATTTTGTGAGCCAGGACTTTCCCCACCCCTAAAAGGAGGGGACTACAGTATTCTAAATGGGGTAAGATGAAGGACTTATATAATGCTAGCATAACGTCCATAGGTACGAAGCGCCTAATCCTCCTAAGTGCACCAGCCTTCGCATACGCCTTTTTTAGCCGACTAGAAATATGCTCTTTAAAATTTAACATGCTGTCAAGTTTCACGCCCAATATACTGATAGTGGAAAATTTGGTAACACCAGAACCATTTAAAAATAAATCAAAATCATACTTGCAAGGACCGATCGGAAGGGCTTGTGTATACAATTTGAAGCATTTGATTATATATATGTAAACAATTTGAAGCATTTGATTACAACTGTCATTTTGCTCCATTTCTTTCTACTGATTCATTCCTTTTTTTCTAAGGGCGACGACACCAGGTCCTATATTGTAATAAAGCTGATGCATTTTGCTATTCTCATTTATCGTGTTTATTTAACTGTTAGAGCACGAAGTCGGGATTTAGACTGGTGACTAAGCAGCGAGGCTTAGATGTGTTAAAGTTAAGAATGTTGAGTCGGTTTTTTTTTTATTCGCTTTTTTTCATGTTAGAGCACACACAATTATATAATTTCTCTTCTCTACAAATGATAAAGACAGTTTCACCTGTTCATAGTGGAAAATTACCCACTCTTTTAACATTTGACCTAGCACCATAATACTTTTGATCTTGTATTCAGTTTTGAGCTGAATTCTTGCTCCAGTAATCTTATATTTCTTCTGCAAGTTGATCTGAATAAAACCAGCTTTTTCTTCCTCTGAGCACCAATAGTTGTCTCCACCAAGTCGGCCAAGATGAGCTGAATGTTGACCTTTTTGACTGGAAGCTTTGATGGATGTGTCTGGGATCTTTCCACTTTCCATTCCGAGGGGAAGCCCTGTGCCACAATCTTAAATATTGAAATAACAATAACATAAGCTTCTAAAACTCCAATAACATGGCGTCTGGCTGCCTGCCCCTTTTAACTTTTTAGTTATTTCAGGCAGCCAGACCTCCTATATTTATCTCTATCT
>OZ026597.1:39736473-39756473 GCA_964020085.1 Micromussa lordhowensis
CATGCAAATACGGCTCAAAACTGAAAGCATTTTTTTTAATTTTTGTTTCTTTATATTATTTAAATTGGCTGCAAAGCAAAACAAACCTGTAAGACCAACACAACTGGGGCTCTCTGTTGGTTTGATAGTCAGTTTCCTATGTTCATCCTCATACGGTTCTCAGATGTCGAGAATAAACAAGGGATTTTACCAGCCATTTTTAATTATAAGCACTAACATTAAAAGAGTTTTACCAGGTTAAATGATTGTTATGGTAAATTGGAACTTGTTTCACATTAATTTCGCGCATTTTTGTGATACCAATATTGTGGCATCTCTTCGTAAAGCGTGATAGTATTGATCTGTCAAAGGATGATTTTCGTGATAAAGAATAAAGCCAAATGTTAAGTAGTATTTATCGCCAAGCAAGTTCGCCACCGTGGAAGATTTTGCCAAATGCTATACTCTGTAGTAACAACTTACTCTCACAAAACGGTAGGTTTCCATTCCACCTTCCATCAATGCATTCCAGCCTTGGTCTACCGACCAATCGAAAATTTTCATTACAGCGAAATTCCACGGAAGTCTGGTCAATACTAGGGCTTGTATCAATAACTCGACCATTCATAAGTTGACGCAGGTCTGGACAAAACCCTGAAAAAGAATGAAACGTCATCAAAATGACAATTACTGAAATGGCGAATGTACGAAATGTATATATCATACACTTGAAATGCGGGGAAAAGATATACCATAGAAGTTTCCATCGTAGTAATAAACGAGGTTGAAAAATAGTCACTTGTCTCCCTTCATCATCTCTGGGAAAAATTACGAACTTTGAAATCAACTAGCTTCAAGTCGGCTTGATTGCTGAATCGATAAATTACTGTATCGGTGTGGAGTTCTGCATTTTTTTAGACAATTGTTTAAGCTTTATTCATAACGCCCCAAGCTCAGGAGCAAAAATGGTTGATGACTTGTTGGATTCACGGAGGGTAGATGGCCAACATGGCGCTACGCGTCTCGTTGGCTATCTATCATCTCATGTGCAACATGCGCTTATGGAATAATTGTTAAATAAGACATTTACAATAACACCATTGGAAAGAACGCTGAGCATATACTCATACCCACGCATCTAAATTGCCGTTGTGTCCAGCTACTTCCAAGGCATTTTATTACAGGTTTCCCAACCAGGTAAAAACCCTGTTCACAACCAAACAGCACCAGGCTGCCTTCTTCGTACTTTTCTTGCTTTGGTGGATGAATTATGGTTGCGCCACGAGAAAGGGTGGGTCGAACACATGTAGAACCTTTAGAAGAAGACGAATATCACTTATACTCTTCGACGAAGTGTAAATAACAGGCAATATAAAGTTGAGGAACTTGGTTACTTCCAAAATAACCACAAATCTAGTTATTGTGCGATTTTCAAGTGACGAAAAACAGAGGATTATGTGGCTATAAATGGTGACATATGTTTTTTAATCATTGTCTTTTATCTATAATCGATTCAGCGAGGACTGGAATTTTGGAAGATCTATTACTGCTCTAGCAACAACTTCTGACGACTGACAATCTGCCACATCACAGCATCTATTCCTCCCGGCGCCCCTCACCACCAAGCCCCCCCCCCCCCCCGCCCCCCACCCAAGAGGTTATGTAGCGATACGAAATGAAATTATGTTGTATGCTGTATGTAGGATGCTTGTCACATGTGAACATAATGAATTTATTTTGGGTATGGGTTTTCCCCTGGTACTAGCTCATACGTTAGAGCGCCCCGACGAGCATCTAGGGCGTCATAGGTTCAGTAGTGTAGCCGCTGTCCAAAGTTGCTTTTGTTTTATCATTGTAGCAGCTGCTATTGTGTTAGGGATAGGGGCATTGTTTCTGTTGTTTGTTCTATTGTACTCTCAAAGGGTAGCAAGCCAATCATGTGAGACCTTAGGAGAGCTGCTACATCACCCCATAGGTTTGAATCATGACGGGACTCGGAATTTTGTCTTTCTCTCACGCTCGCGAAAGGTTGAAATTGAACTTCTCCCACACGCGCAGCGTACGAATACAAAACTTTCTGAAGACAGCTGTCACCACAGTCTCCTTTACAAACGCATTCCTTGTCTGAGGACAAATTTCTGAGCATATTTTTAAAGCCAATTATATTGAATATACATATTTCTTTTTGTTATATATTATGGTTGGTTTATCTGTAAGAAATGTAAATACTGGAATAAAGTTGTTGTTGCTATATTTTCAACATCTACGGGAATAAATGCCATAATAAAATTGTATACAACGATGAAAATTAAACTCCCACGTTTAAGCCAATAGAGGTAAAATTAGAATCATATCGCGGAGAATTCCCACTTATTACTTGATCATGAGGTACCTTACAACTAAGCAGTAAATTAAGGCCATAGAAATAGCAGTAAAGGTCACTCTTTAGAATAAAAGTCTGAAAACTTTTCATGAAAATAGATTTTGCGGTCACGGAGTTTAATACCCTGAAACACATTTATCTGACGCTGTATCACTGCCAAGCCTTCAATCTCACCTCTCACTCTATAATATTATTTCCTGTCTATACCAAATAAAACTTTCTCTGAATTTCAGGCTGGATTGGTTTTTTATAAAAATGGCTCTAGGTCCTTTTAAAATCCCCTAAGTTCTGAAACGCGGGATTTTAATAAGGTGCTCGCGCTGCGTACAAAGCGACATCATACCTCTTTTGACGCAACTGTAGCCGCAATTCCCATCACATACACAATCTCTGTTATCTTTACAATCATTCTGAGCGGGATCACAGGGTTCCGAGCAAACGTTGGGCTGGTGATTAGTACGAGTGCAGTTCTGGTATCGAATTCCTAACAAGAAATGTAAACCATGGGGATATCAGTATCATTAGATGGTACGATTTAACTGACTGTGTGAGAGCTGACATATAATGATGACGGCCTTTGAAAGACGATTGAGTGTCAGGTCGTTAACGGAAAGGTACTGTATAGAACATGCGTTATTAATCTCTGTGAATAAAATGATTGTCTGACATTTTTACATATAATTTTTACGCTTAACTGTATAGGCTGACGACAATATTGTCAGACTCCTACTTGACCTTTGCCTTAAAACATCACGCGCCAAGTATCTCTCATTTGACTTCGTTTCCTTTGTTCACTCAAATCTTTTCATACTGCTGAAACCAAGAGATTATCAAGGTAAGAGAGTGAATCCCTCATATAGGTCCTCTAGCTAAGGTAATCCCTCTTAAGTTATTTTTAGACATTGTACCCAGTTCTTCCGAGGATGCCACTCGCGTGATGCGCGGATGTTTTCGTGGAACATCTGTTTATGTCGTTTCGTTTCAAAGCAAAGGAAAACGTCCAACGCTGTGGGGATGTCAGTCTATGATATTTTGATTACAAGCTAAGGAGCTTCTGTTCTCGCTATGTTTTAATACATTTCGAACTTTACCAGGAGTTTAAATAAGAGACGGATGTCCCTTACACAAACAATAACAACTGAATGAACGGCAGAGAAATGAGTAGACAAACGAGTGTAAAGCAGTCAAACGCCCAAACGCAAGCTAGGCCACCGAACAAACAGAGGGTCCAAAGTGCAGGAAAACGCTCGCTGTCCAAGTAGCAAAAGCAGTCAGCAGCAACGGCAACAACGCCAAAGGCAGCATCAATATTCAACCTACGAATCTCGCAAGAATTAATTCATTCCGTTTGTCTATGCTGTCAGAAATATCCCAAAAAGAACATGAATATTAAATATAAAAATTTAAAAATTGGCCGTCGTATAGTTCACATTCTCTCGAATATGCAGAATGTAGCTATTTCACGTTGTTGTTTTGTCACCTTTTGTAATCAGCGGCAAGGAAATGAACAAAGAATTATAACGCACGCTTATACAGCAACTGCATTCATTAGTTGCCGTTCCCGTTTAAGTTTGCTTAATTAAACGCTCTAAAACCGAATAAACAGCCAAATACTGAACAGCGAAACGAGCACAAAACAAACGAAAGCCCGGCCGAACAAAAAGGCAGCTGAGAGAGCAGAAACATCCCTGCTATGAAACGAAATCAAAACAAATAAAATGGCGTTCCCGCCGTATCGTCTCAGGTAGTTTCGAGAAAGTCGCTTGCTTGTCCACGCATCGCGCGAGTGGCATCCTCGGAAGAACTGGGTACCATGTCTAAAAATAACTTAAGAGGGATTACCTTAGTTAGAGGACCTATATGGGGGATTCACTCTCTTACCTTGATAATCTCTTGCTGAAACTGAACTCGTTGCCGGTTTTCAGGTGACGTCATCACTTTCCTAAATTAAAAATAACCAGTCCTTTTGAAGTTTTAGTTTCATCAGGTTAAGACCCTCTAAGAATTTGACGTTTTACAACGGGTTGCTCATTTTGTTGTAGAGGACGGTTTTGGTGTTGCGTGACATTAAGAGGGCTTTCGCACAGGTCAAAGGAGGAGGGATATCGTTCACGATTTTGCTAACTGAACAGTTCTTGCACTGGAAGAATTATTACCATTTATTACCAATTATTATCAATATGTTGGAACTTTACAGTAATAATGTTTCGTTTCAAGACCAAAACTCAATGACAGATACCGTGTTCGTGCCCCTCAGAATGGCACCAACATGGCGTCTCCATACAAAACTCTATAAATTTGGGTGAAGCACTTTTCCGAATAACGCGCGAATAAAACTCCGCACAGACCTAAATCTTGGCGAGATTGTTTATATATCAATCATCTATCATATACCAGACTCTTGACAAAATTTATTGAATGGTTAGTTTTGATGGCGTGACAGTGTAAACTTAGAATGGTATGTCCTATTACATTGTTAGCAATAATAGATTTGCAACTTTTAGCATATTATTTTGGCTCAGGTGTCATATTGTTAGAGCCTCCAGGTCCACAATATTAAGGAAATCGAAGTCAAAGGATAGAAGGTAGAAAAGTTGAAAGTGTAAAAAAGAAAACAAAATTGAATAAAACATGGTCAGAAGTGTAGAGATTCCAGGACCAGAATTTCCTGTTCAAGTAAAACTTTATTTAAAAAGTAATTACTAAAATATATTACTCACCGTCTTCAGTTTCCATAGTTTCCTTAATCCAGTCAAGGAATGGATACACCCTGGCGTAGTATCCATATTGATCTTTTTGAGCGCAGCCATTTCCCCAGCTGACAACACCAACCACGACCCATTTAGAATTACTGATTTCTCGAACAAAGGCTCCCCCGCTGTCTCCATGACAGGTGTCGCGCTCGTTTATTCCGTCCCCAGCGCAAAATGCTGTCGTTGAGTTAAATTGAATACCCGATCTATTCAAGCAAAGCTGGTCACTTCGAATTGTGAAGGTGGCATGACGAAGAACTTTGGACACGTCATCAAGACTGCCTCTCTCACCAAGTCTTAACGGTCTTGTCACTCCCCATCCTGCCACTGTACCTCTTTTGTTAGGAATTGCCAGATCTCCGTCTCTCTTTTCTGGGAGACACACTGTTCGAACAAACTCACCAAGTTCCACGCCCTGGCTAAGTTTCACGAGGGCTATATCACCATCGTAATACGGAAAACCTCTCGGTTTAAATCTTGGGTGCACAAAAATAGTCTCCGGAGAAATTTCCTGTTGGGAAGTTTCATTAACAGACAGGTTGTGATCACCAGCTTTAATTTGATAACTGAAAAACATAACAGTATTGAAAATGTTTACTAGTTAATACGAGCTATATATTTGTCCATGCATTAGTTGGTCATGTGAGCTTTGTGGCTTACGGTTGTTTATAGAACATCGTAACGTTGTAATGCCAATTTAGAACTACTAGTCTTTTGATAGCCATACTGCTACACTTAACAGAGAAATCATTACAGTTGCTTTATCATAAATAAATAAATAAATAAATAAATAAATAAATAAATAAATGGAGGACATTACCTGCCCGCGCGTGGATACGAATTTTATCTTCGAGTGTTCAACTCGATATCTCACGAGTGAGCGCAGCAATTTCGTGAGATATCGAGTTGAACACTCGAAGATAATATTCGTATCTACGCGGGCATGTATTATTATATAAACATACTAATGACGACTTTTTTTACGATTTTCCGAAGATTTCCGGACACTTTCCAAAGATTTCCGAATTATCTCCCAACGTTGTGCGAAGGCTAGACAAACGTTACCGATCATTTTCCGAAGATATCCAAGGAAGATCAGATAATAATTTACTACTTTTTCATGGTTTTATGGCAGCAGCATCCTTTTGAAGAGATAAAAAACGAAAAAGGTTTCCGGAGAGAAAAGCCTCCTCGCTTCCTAACAAAACCTTCTAATTTTGCAATATTCAAATCGTCGATTAATCTCAACCTTACATGGCATTGGTCTGAAAATTGGTGTTCTGGCATTTGAAACATTCTCGTTTCAGTTCTTAAAGGCTCACAGGTATAGCTAAAAGTTTAGAAGCCATCGATTAGCGACCAACTGTTGCAAAACCAAACACTTACAGGTCTGTGTTATTCATATAATATCTTCCATGGTAGAAACAATGAGCTGCTGTCAGCACCCAGCGACGAGATATAAGGGCACCACCGCAATGAAAGTTAGCAACTGAAAAAAAACGTAATAGAGAGAGATGTGTATATAAAAGATTCATATTGAGATATATAATTGTTGTCATCCTCTTACTCATCTTACAAAGCAAAGGACAAAGCAAAGGACCGTCAAGTCCGTGTTAGTCTTATTCAGCTAGGGTGATGAGTTTTTGATCATCAGTAAGTGTTGTTTGTTTTTGTTTTTTTGTGACAGCTTGTAACTTAAACCTGACTTAGTGTATAAAGGTCGCGATATTGCTATTTAGTTAGCATTTCCTTCACGATTCATGGGCCAGTTAAGAGAATAGATGTTTACCTTTATATATTGCAATCTGCCAAGGCCACCATCCTCTTTGGGAAACTTGACCGTTAATTATTCGAGATTTAAAATCTGCTAAGCTCACACCACAGGCACTTGTCTCTATCGCTGATACGAAAAAAAAAATGCAGTTAGTCTAAAAAGAGAATACCTTCCTCATGAAGAGGTCACAGTGTTTAGGAGTGGTGTAAGTTACACTGTTTTAATTGATAGGAGCTCAGAGATGTTAATTTGCGAGCTGCGTAACACAATCTTTATTTCCTCTTAATTAAGACGACGCGAGGCTTTTTTTAATCCATGGAAATGGCAATATCTTTTTAATTTAGCTTATCTGTGTAATGGATCAAGTCGTAGATTAGCCTTACGTTTTCACCAATGTAGCGGCCTTTAACAAAACCAGTTTGATCGTGGTTTATTAAGGTTGGCAAAACTTTTTCTATTCTCTTGGCTATAACTTTAGTGAGAATGTGTGATATTTGGAGAGTTTTGAAATATCACAAGCGGGTATTTATCCCAATACCCCGAAGAAACAGTGCTATTTTTTGTTTCTACTACAAGAAAAATAAATTTCGCATTTTATGTAACACACATGTTTTTATTTTGTCACGCGCAAATTAATTGGTTTTATAACAACATGTGATTAAACATGTGATCGCTCAAACATCGCACAAATTCAACTGTGATGAAACTGTACTCGAATGTCTGTTAATCTCTGTTCTGAAGAGGAAAAGATTTTCACAGGCTTATTAAGTTTAACAATCATCTGCAATCGATTATGCCTGTGGAACACTGCACTCCGGCCTGGGGAAATTTTGGCTAAGCTGATAGTTGATGGTCGCTTGACAGCCGTGGAATTGTTGACTGTCATCAACCGCTCTTCATTCATCATTAGCGTGTTTTCCACGCTGGAGGAAAGGCCAACATTTTGAAGAGGACGGCGTTGGTTTGACGTACTTGCTTGATCGTCTGAGCTTATGATTGAGGAAATCAGCCGTCGTTCATTCTCATCGCCTTCCTCGTAGTCGGCTAGAGAGCGCTCGTTTGTATGGCCAGTGACGGACGCCAATAATTGCGGAGCGAGGTTGGTTTGCAGCTTTGAGTTTCTTCACCACAGTTTTGCGTACACTGTGATTTGTGAGCCGTTTGCCTTCAATCTCGGCCTGAAAAGCCATAGATTCCACGAAGGGGTTAATGCTGTGGATTCTCACTTGAGACTTCGAACGTCTTCAGAAGCTTGACAGGACATCTTGGCCCACCAGTTGCAGACATTTTCGGCTGAGCCACTCTTCTTTTTTTGCGAAGGCCGCCCTGATGCATTTTGGTGGGATTTTCTTCGTACGTGATGTACTCGACGCCATTGTCGTCTTTACTGAATGAAAAATCTTCGACATACATGTCGTGGTGCTCCTGGCAGCTTCATAATCCAAAATCAGTGCTGCGTCAAAACAAACAATGCACATTGTCGCTATTAGGGACTTTGAAGACTGGCTGCCAAGGAGCCCTTTGGACCACAACAGCTCTTCATCTTCATTGGTTAGCGCCTTTGACGCATGGGGACATTTGCCGTAGCCCTGTTCACGGAGGAAGCGAGCTTTCCCTTCGAGTACTTTGCGACTGTTGACAAACTCTTTGTCATATCAAATATCTAGGCGTTTTAATTGATCAAAATGTGTCATGGAAAAGCCATATTGACTCTGTTATCGTAAAAATAAGTAAAACAATAGGGATGATTGCAAAGTTGAGGTACTTCGTTCCCTCTACTGTCCTTGTAAAAATTTACAATTCTTTAATTCTACCTTATATAACTTATGGACTCCTTGCCTGGGGCAATGCATCAAATGCTTATTTAAACAAGATTTTAGTTCTTCAAAAGCGAGTTTTGCGCTTAATCTATTTCATCGATCGAAGAGAACATGCCATCCCCTTATAATTCTGCCTGTTACATTCCTATATTATGAAGCCGTAAGTAAACTAATGTTTGACGTGCACAACCAAAGCGCTCCAATAAATATTTTGAAACTATTTACTAAAATATCTCATATTCATACCTACAATACTCGATCATCCAAATCGCAGTTCTTTAGTACAAAGTATTCTAGACTTAACTTACAAAAAAAGGCTTTCTCGCGTGTTGGTGTCAAAATTTGGAATAAGATACCAAATGAATTTAAAACATTATCAAAAGATTCCTTTAATAAAAAAATGAAAACTACTTTATTTCAGATACTAGATAGTGAAGATTCTTATCTTGATGTCGAAAATATCTCCTCCAAACTTAAAGACTGCTTAATTAAAACGAATTGACGCGATTGCCTTACTATTTATTTTACCTCTATACTTTATTGTACTTTATTGTATTTACCAGTTATGCTTCTCTCTATTTACTATTTAATTTACTTCTATACTTTGTTGTACTCTATTGTATTTACCAGTTATGCTTCTCTCTATTTACTATTTAATTTACTTCTATACTTTGTTGTACTCTATTGTATTTACCAGTTATGCTTCTCTCTATTTACTATTTAATTTACTTCTATACTTTGTTGTACTCTATTGTATTTACCAGTTATGCTTCTCTCTATAATTTGACAATGTCTAACTATTTAGTTTTTAACTCTCCTTATATATTGTAACTAAAGTTTATTGATGGTCGACCCGCCTCGATTAGCAAATTTGCTATCTGCAGGTCAACTTTACCTTAACTTTTTTTATAAGAAAAGAAATAAAAGTGTGTAAAAGTGTGTAAAGTGTGTCTTTGGCAATAGAAGTGCTGCTGCCTGCTTCCTTTAAATGACGGTCCAGGGACGCTAACATTACCGGCAAACTGTCTGGCTCGTAGTCTGAACCATCCTTCTTTCTCACCTCGGCGAAAAACTCCTGAAGCTTCTCGTCAAGTTCGGCTTCGTAGCTCACAATATCTGGACTGATCCTTTTTCTTAACCCCATGTGGTCCAAACAGTAACCCAGGTCTTAGTGCTTTTCTTTGTGTTCGAATTTTCTGCATTTTCCTTAAACTGTTGCAGCTCTTTCGCGTCACAATCCGGAAATCTATCGGCCATTGTTTTAAAATTAGAAACAATAATTTTTCAGTTACTATGGGAACTAGCTGTAATATTTACATGGAAGTATTTCAGATTTGGCTTAAATACTACATACATACTTACATACATACTTTGTCACCTTCCCAATGGGGCTTTTCTTGAACAATTATTTAAATTACTAAAGTTACTAATGACTATACAATCAAAATTGATTAAACTAAAAACATTTACAACATCTAAAATATAATCAATAAAAACACTAAAAATAAATGAAGTTTAAGAAGTATTACAAAATTGTCTAAAAGCTTATTCTTCAAGATACGTTTAAAAACTTGAACCGAACAGCTTGATTTTAAAGAGGAGTCTAAATTGTTCCAAAGTCCAATAGTTCTATAGTAAAATGTTCTTTGTCCTGAGGCTGTTTTAAAAAGAGGCATGTTGAGCTTTTGGCCACTCCTTGTTGTACGCTTGGTAACTTTCTCGCGGGTAATGAATTGTGACGTCAGATATTTGGGGGCGTGTCCGGAAATGCATTTAAAAGCCATGATAGCTTGGCGGTAGTATAGTTGGTCCATAACAGGCGAGCAAGGCAAACTTTTTAAGTGGGGAGTTACATGATCGTACTTTCTCGCGCCACTGATTATTCGACATGCGAAGTTCTGCACAGCCTGCAATTTCCGTATAGGCTACTGGCCTTAGCCAATCACATTTTATAAATTACTCAGCTTGTAGTATAAAGGTAAGAAATATACTGTGATGTGCTTTTTAGCCTTCATTTAGATCCAGCTTTTGGGATTTTCTCCCTCAAATGTGGTTAAATTTTCGTAGGTGAACTAACGCCTTCGAGTAGGGTGTCTTCCAGCCTCGCTGGTAAGCTTAGAATTCACAATTCACAAAATTTGCCTGTCTGATCACGGTCGCTGGCAACATCAGCTCGGCCAGAACTCAATTTTGGCTCATAGCAAAGCAAAAATAAGGAACTGGAAAATAATTTTATTTCTTTATATGTGTTAAACCCTTTTCACTGACAAAAAATGAAGGAAAACAATTTTTGGTCCCGAAGTCGAGTGGATCGCCTTTAGCCATGGGGACTGCCACTTAAAAATGAAGAAAAAATATTATCCAATGTAGAGTCATATACCACAAGGAAAGCACCACGTCTTGTCCGCTCATCAAAGTTAAGCCCTGTTCGGTGGGGCTCCTGATTGGATAGGTTACCAGATACGAATACCCCTTGTTGTAATAACTTATTTTTTGTTCTTTTTTTTCCCTTTCCTTTCCAAGACGATATTAGTGACTGCTGAACTCCCAGCCTTGTGTTAAGTCTTTTTTTCGCTATTTATCAACTATTTTGTTCAAAATATTTCGCCATGTCTGTATTCATCTTTGAAGATTTATGTACAATACTGTTTAAATAGTAGCGAAATGAGTCGTTCAAATTTTCCTCAATTTTATCTTCCAAAACTTTTAATCACGGCTTGAATCATAATTCGAAAATTCATACAGCTCATTAATTCTGCGTTTTTTTAATATCTGCTCAGTTTTGGGCAAACGAGTACGGTGGTCTTACACAAAAAATACGTGATTTTTGTGCAAAAAGTCAGATTTTTGAAAAGTGCAGAATTGTGATCTTTGAACATCTTTTTTCCCTTTGAAACTCCTATTTTCCGTAAATTGGACAAATGTGTGACATCCTGAATTTTCCCTAGCAACGCCTTAGCAACGGTTGTTTACAGGTACTGAAAAAAGGTCAAAGAAAGAACAATTTCCCCCAGGGACTCCTCCCTTATAATGTACTATTTGTAACACGTTATCAGTTAACCGCTGACCAGCCAGCACGTGTAAATATTCCAATAGGG
The DNA here is from genome assembly GCA_964020085.1 of Micromussa lordhowensis. Classification (NCBI taxonomy): domain Eukaryota; kingdom Metazoa; phylum Cnidaria; class Anthozoa; order Scleractinia; family Lobophylliidae; genus Micromussa; species Micromussa lordhowensis. Next base: position 39,748,281 of record OZ026597.1, read on the forward strand.
CCAGCACGTGTAAATATTCCAGCCTGGCGGCCAATTTTTGTACCAAGGTATTCAACTGCTCTATTTCGCTAAATAGTTGTGCTATCGTGAGATTTTCCCACACAAAAATGCCACGAGATTCTTCCAGGTCTCGTCGTATTGATACCTTGTAAGGACTGTGGAGAGCTTTCTCTCACATTGAGCGATGTATCCTTCAAGAGGAAAGGTTGCTCCGCGTTTCTGCGTTTGTTTTGCACATGCGGATGGAAACACTCGTTTTACACTTCAAAGAAGGTTAAAAAGCACTTTAAAGTAAACAGAAGGTTAGTTTATGGCATGCGACCATAGGTCAAGGTGCAAGCTCCTCCAAGAGACTTTGTGGGGTAATGAACATGCCGCCTCCTCCCCCAAAACCGAACGCCTATCAAGGGCACAATAAAGCTTTGATGAAAACAGCCAAGTTTGTCGCTGAGGAAACCATGAACTCAGCTGCAAGTGAAATCCATCAACTCAGTCCTGAGGAAAATGAAATCACAAAGCGGAGTGTGGAGTGTCATGTGTATGATACATGGCAGAGAAGAGGACATTCTTCAATGAGTGGATGTGTTACTGTGATCTCAATGGAAACCGGCAAGTTCCTTGATGCCGAAGTTCTCAGCAAGGTTTGCCAGGGATGCCAAAGACATGAAAATAAAGAAGACTCCGGCTGAAGAGGAAAGGTTGTTGCAGGCAGATCATCAAGGGAAATGCAAAGCAAATCACAAAGGATCTGTACCGGCAATGGAGGTCGAGGTGTAAAACGCATATTTGAGCGAAGTGAGGAAAAACACAAACTTCTTTACACTGAGTACTTAGGTGATGGTAACAGTAAAGGCTTTGCAAAAGTTGAAAACACTCTTAGAGATAAAGAGATGACCATATATAAAAAAGGATGTATTGGACACCAGCTGCATAAATGTATTGGAACCTCATTGCGTAAACTTAAAAGGGAAAAAATGGGTCTGGGTGGCAAGGGTAAGCTGACGGATGCAATGACAGACAGACTTCAAAACTATTATGGAATAGCCATAAAAAGTAATGTTGGAGACCTTGCCCAAATGAAAAAAGCAATACATGCTAGTTTATTTCATTGTGCTTCATCTGAGTAAAGAAATCTCCACCTTCATTGCCCTGAAGGACCCAATAGCTGGTGTCGGTTTAAAAAGGATCGTGCAAACTAATCAAATATCTACAAACCTGGTCCAGGCTTACCCTTGATTGAGCTGAAGCTGAAGACAGGTTACAAAAGACTTAGAGAAGATGATTTATTGGCAAAATGTTTTGATGGGAAGACCCAAAATCAAAATGAGTCCCTAAATGGCATGTGTTGGGAACGTGTGCCCAAAGATGTTTTCATTGGATCTGAGACTCTACAACTTGGAGTGTGCGATGCAGTGGCTCATTTTAACATGCTGAAAATATTATCCATGAACTAGGACTTGAACCTGGTAAATTCTGTTTGGAGTAATTTAGGATGGCTGACAATCTCAGGATACAAAAAGGGAATGTCAAAGCAACCGAAAAGAGCAAGAAGAGCCGTGAAATTCTTAGAGCTCAACGAAAGCGAAAAGGAGACAAAGCACAAGAGAATGAAGGAGTAACTTATGCGGTTGGAGCTTTCTGACACTTGGCTATATTTTGACAAAAGAAACATCAGGAAAAATCATACAGTTATCTTCATACATTTAAAATTTAAAGATGTTTTCTCAAATTTGGTATATTTTGTATATTGTAAGCATGATATTTCATGTTTGAATGGACTTATGAGCATGAAATTGGCAGGAAACATGTTTATATGTACCTCTAGAAACCAAACCTAAAAAACACCAATCTTTGTAAAAATTGTTCCTGTAAATGTGAGCTATCCGATGATGTGCCATCCTAATTTTTTTTTAAACACTTGTTAGGAACAAAATTAATTATAAAAAAAGTTGTGTTTACCAAATAAATTATCTGGGTGTAATATAAAAGTGTTTTCATGTGTATGTAGAGAATGCCTAAGAAGATATCATGTTTATAGCGTATGCCACATTTACAACCCCTGGGACTCAGTTTATCATTAACTAGCATGTCATGTGACCAAAATGAAGTGTCATACACTTTAATTTTTTATGTTCTACAACATGGCAACAATAACTTTTCACAAAGTCACCATTCAAAAAAAGTCATTTTTTTGTTTAAGACGCGAGCACCTTCAGGAAATGAGCTATTTATATGACAATTAGCTTCATATATAAAAAAGTCGTGGAAACATCCATTTAATTTAGTTCATTTCTGCAGTAAGAGAACTTGCGTCAGAAAGTCAAAGAATAACTAACTTTACACCGTCCAATCGACTGTAAAACGGCCTTGGACAGAGCAATGTTCGACACCCGAGGGGGGGGGGGGGGGAGGGGGACTCCTATATGAAAATGTTCGGGGATATTCGTCGCCTCGGGTACAAATCAAGGATTCTGGTCTCACTTAGGGTGTTGATGACGAAACGTCACCATTCTTAGCTGTCAAAGTATCCTTTATGGTACACTCAAAGAAGTAATAATAATAAAAGAAATGTTAGAAATACATAGAGCGTGACAGTCATTATTAGTGCGTGACAATTGTTTAGCGTTACATTTTATATTCAAGATGATCTTATCAAGAGTGTATTCAAAGAGCTTTCCTTTGCATAGTAATCAATGATAGTGGAGTGATTTAGCCTTGAGCATTAAAATATATTACGATGAGATCGAGAGTGACTGGTGTTGATTTCCCACAGAAACGCTCTCATTAATTTGTTTCCGCCGATCCCTCAAGTACGCGAGTTGACTCTACGAGTGCGCGCGGGATCCCTTCTTGAGCAGTAAGAAGTAATCGAATCATTGATACCTGTCTAAGCCGCACCCACTCTCAGGAAAACACTCTTAGTAACTTTTGGTCCGAGCCGCGCATGAGTTCCTTGACAGAACACAACGGGAAAAGCAGAATCTGGACCACATATTGAAGTAAAATTGCAAGGATTTGCACCTACACCATGTAAGGTAGCTACACCCCTGTTTTCCAAAATATTCGCAATGTTTCCCACATACTATGTGGAAAGTTTGTCACATTTGAACTAAAGCTAGACAATACGTATCTTAGTGGGGAAACTTTGGACCGATATCTTTGGTCATCGTTGAGTTCCCGTGGTTGAAAAAAAAAAAAAAAAAAAAAAGTATTTTTCTTAAGTATTTAGTTCAGACCCGAGTCAAAAATATGTTAATAGAAAGAGTTTGATGCACACCTTTAGGTGAACAGCTTCGTAAACTTTTGTCGAAATCCCCCACTCCTGTCCTAATAAAAGTGCCTTGTCTCCGAGCGGCATGGTTTTCTTGAAGACAGGATTCATCTCAAGAATTAAAACAGGACTTGTAGTTACGTCAGTTGCATACATAACATACCTTCGCATTTAAAAGGGGATCGAGTCCACAGTCCATTGATACAAATTCTGACAGGATTTCCACCGAGTTGTTCTTTGAAGCCCTTTTTGCAGGCTAATGTGATTCTTTCGCCAGTCATGTACGTGCGGTTGAAATTGACCGGTGTTTTGATGTACGTTGAAAGCGGAATTCTCGGCAAGGTACACAGTCTTACTGGGAAAACAAAAAGAGATGAAGCGAACAACCAGAATCTTCAGGGAACGTCCCAAAAATGACACATAAATAAATATGGTGATAGCTCGGCGAGAAGAAAGTATATATATCAACTCTTATTTACTTGTTTTGCACCTAGGCCCTTTATCTTCAACAATATAACTAATAGTACTTTACATAATGAACATACATTCACTTGATGGTATCATTATCCATTTCTGATATGGTGTATTTAAATTTTAAATGTCCTCAATTATCAATCAAGCCCTACCAAATTTAATTCAGTTGACACACGAGAGAAGCAGGCCCGCTATATAAATGAATTGTATTATTATTATTATTATAATGTTAATGAGACGCGAATTACGTTGCACTCGTGGGAAAGGTTATCTCTGCTAGTAAGACACACGAGCACAAAATAGTGTTAGTAGTCAGGATTACGTCACGTGATACTTACAGCAGTTAGGTCCCACGCCGTCCCACTTTTCGTTTGCCCGGCAGGTTCGCTGGGAGGCGCCGGACAATGTGTAGCCTTTGTTACAAACGTAAGTCACAGTTTCTCCGAAGTTAGTGGATGGGTATTGGGCTTTAGCATTCCTCACGTTCGGTGGTTTGCCACAAGTTAAACCTGACCAAAAATAAATGAATAAATACATAAATAAAGAAACAAACAAATAAATGCACAAACAAGATATAAAACGAAGAAATTAAATAATGAAACAGTTCATATAGCTGGAATTTCTGTAAGGAATTTAAATATAGAAATGATGACATTAACTTGGAAAAGAAACGTTTTAATGTCAGGTCGAATATTACACCTATTTCTCTAAAATTTGATACAAAGGATTCCTATATAGCCGAGAAATTCTTAATTTTCTGTAATGGCGTTTTTGTGCATGCGCTATAATTAAACACTCAATCAGTACATAATCAACTAATAGGCAACAAAGCCATGGAGTTTTTGTGACATTTTCTTGCCTTATGGAGTACCTTGAAGACCAGTCTTAATTCCATCATGGCAACTCGGTTAGCCAATCACAGCGTGGGATTTGGTTCATCTTTTTTGCTCGGGGAGCTTGCTATATATTTTGGACGATGGACGATTTATGTTTTACCTTTGTAATTATCAGAGGCTCATCAATAATATATAGGTAACAATGGTGCCGTGTTCTACTGTATTTGTGTTTAAAATGTGATGGGTGAGTATACGTTGGCCGTGATCTCTTATTCACGGTATATGTAGTGCCAGAAAAAGGTCTGCCTACCTTTCCTTACACAGCTGTATCCACAGTCGCCATCGCAAACACACTCCTGTCCAGACCCACTGCAGCCAGTCGAAGGATCACATCTGGCCACGCACATTCGACTGGGACGCCGATTCGTACGCAAGCACTCCGACTGGCCTAGATAGACAAACACAAGCAGTTGACAAAGTCTTCAGCATACAGAGCGTTTTCTGATTGGTTGCGTGGCTCATTTGCAAACTTTCATGATTGGAACAATCATTCACCTGCATGTTTTTGGTGACCTTCACGTACAGGAATTAAAATCAGACAATGTCAGTTCAACCTTCCCCTGCCATTTCAGTAAATATTAATTGAAAAGAATATTTTTTGACCGAGCAGCAGATTTGGGGATATTAATAGCATTGGCTTCTGGTAGTGGAACGAAGAATGATCCCGGATTACTGCGGTAACAATCCTAACCTGCAATTCAGTGAAGGAAGATGGTTAGATGGCAAACGCGAACAAAAAAATCTGATCCAGCGCTAGCCCAGGAAAAAGCTCAAGTTCCGTCAAGTTCCAGACTGTATACTCTGGGCGCTAGAGACTTTCCGTGTGTACATGTAGTTTCCAGCTTAATTCGCCACTCGCGGCGTTAGTCTCCGACAAAACCAAGCATCCTCCTTCATGAGCGAAGAAAAACACGAAAAACCTTATTTCACCCTCGTTAACGCTGACTCCACGCTTGTTAAAAGTTTGTTTCATGTTCTCGTTACACGCGCTTCACGCTCATCTCACGTTACATATCAAGGCTCACATTACGTCAACTCTATCCTTGTTTGACGCTCTTCGTGCTCGCTTCCTGTTCTCCCATATCCGAAACAACAAGGTTTAGAATGCTAGCTCTTATTAACATTGAAAGGCAGAAAAAATACTTTGTATTATTCCGTCCAATTAGCTGGTAACAGGTTCACAGTACGTTTTGCGTGTTCTAATAGGAAGGCTATACAAAGGATAGCTCGTTCATCATATATGTCTGGCTTTGTTAAGCAAGATTTACTCGAAAAGAACCTGAAAATTTCGTTGACATCTCAACGCCCAACATGAAAGAGCTATTTAAACGCTTTACTTTTGATTCCTGGCTTTTGATAGAATTTCACCTCTCACGAGAGAAAAACACTGCTTGCTGTGAAGGTGAAGAAAAGCCGTGCAAAGCGTTTGTTTCTCTCCCGTGTTTACGCTTATCGTTTGGCGCTGCGGAAAATCACGAAGTCATCGCGTATAGATCGTTTTCACGTGACGTCATCGCTTTCTAAAATCCGAAACTAAAGATCCACCAAAGTTTTCATCCTCACAGGGCATAAGAGACCGTACATTTATATCTGTTTACAATTTTACAGCTCAATAGCGTGCTTCGTCTGGAAATCAGAGCATTTTGAATTTCAGAGTTATGTCGGTGCGTGACACAAAGCTGCGATCGCATTTGTCGAAAAATATACACCTATCTCATGATTTGGAGCCTTTTTAGAAGTTAGAGCATTAGGAAAAGTGCTTATGTAATGCTTGTTTGTTAAGTCCAGATAATCAGTCGCCAAGATGGCCAAAGTAAGTTCCAGATGTTTACACTATTTTCCGGCCGCCATGTTGGTGCACATCTGCAACATTAAGCTCAACATTGCGACGAATATCTGCGGTTTGGGTAAACGCACAGACCTAAAACTCGGAGAAGTGTCTTCTTTACGTATTTCCAATAAGATCACAATTTCTTGACTTAATCCACTGAATGGTTTTCGATTTATTTTTTTATTGCGTGACAGTGAAAACGATCTATTAAAATAGCCGCTTTATTGGCAGCTAACACGGACGAAACATTTGATCAACAGCCCAACATGTTTTTTCAGCTTTTTTCTCCCAGAAAACTTGATATTGTTTGTAGAATTGATCCTGACCTCGTCGTAAGAAAATCGCAGCCTGAAGACTTCCTGTATGACGAGCAATCCAAATTTAGCGACGCAGGCAAATCAGTAACCGTCTGCGACGCAGACTAGTACATCACTAGTACATCGGTTGATATACCTTACTTTAGTAGCTATTCCACATCATATTGCTATAACGCTTCATCGATTAATTGCATCAATCAATCCCATTTGCTTGAGCAACATGCGTTATTATTGCATGATGTTATAAATGATCATGAAATTTCTCGCTCACGTTTTTAAATCACAGAGCAGTCGATAAGTATTGTCAAGAGTCGATCCACTTAGTTTAAACAGGTTAAACGCATTCTGTTTGAATAGCATGTCTTACATATCTATCAAAGTGAAATCTAACCGGGCGAGATGCATATTTGCAGTTGTGACTACAAACAGATGTTTACGGTATGAAGCCTGGTATGCGTTTAAAAATGGAGTTCCTATACTATTTCAAGGAAAGAAACTTACCTTTTACTGTATGCGAGGAAACGATGATCCACAGCAATAATGAAGTAAGAACTTTCCTCATTTTGCCATCCGCCTCTATGGAAATGCTTGTTATACAGCGGGCTATACAGATAACTACTCTGTTCCAGGCTCCGGCCAACAGATAACGGATGGAAGCGTGAAAGCTAACCGTCGCTGACCGTCAATGTTTCATTTCTCAAAAGTGTGACAGATCTCTAATTGTCGCATCCTTTTGCAAGCGTTAGTTTTGAGTTCGTCACTCAATCTCCCACCCACAGGTTTAAATGAAAAGATCATTTAAGATGACAACTCTTTTCTGCCGCCTTCGCTCAGGCGTTTTTTTTTTGTGTGTGTGTATTTTGTTTTTGAAAGGGAGAATATGAGGGAGGGAGGGTGTGATCGCAGGTTAGCTGGGACACGGTCGCTTCGCCCGCAGTACGAGCGGCAGTCAAAACCAAGCTGTCCTACAGAAACGACATGATAATAGGGAGCTTAAGCAAACCACGACGACGACGGCAACGAGAACGCCACCAAACAAAAGGTTTAATGAGCAGAACAATGACTGTGCACTTGCGTTTTTAATCTTTGTACATTTCTTTGCCGTCCTCTGCAAGTGAAATGACCAAGTTCTGCGTCTTCTAAGGAACGCGAACGACGACGGGTAATTTTCGTATTTCTATTTGGAATTGATTGCTATTTAGCCTGAGCACGTTTCAAGAGCCATCGGCGCGCTGCACTGATCTAGGCAATTGCGAATTTCGCTGGTAAAATATAAATTCATTTTTGACTAGGCGTCGTCCTCGGCGTCGCCGTCACCCTTGCTTACGTTCCCTAATAGTCTTTTTCTGACGTAGTTTTTTAAGGGCTTGACGTTCTCTTTTGGTCAGGTTGTCTCAGATGCGT
>OZ026597.1:39761473-39786473 GCA_964020085.1 Micromussa lordhowensis
GCGGTCCGTAGAACAGCGTTTACGGATCGTGCGCTGCATTTCATTAGCGAGAGGCCATGCTTGATAACGGATCGTTCGATTCGCAATTCGCGCATCTCAGTAAGTCAACAGTAAACAACTTTGGAGTGCAGTCGAGTGCGCTGGCAGAAACAAACAAGATAGGTGTATATTCTTCGTTCTAAATGTGGAAAACACCAGAAATGCTTTCTAATATACGCGTGCGGTTCATAATTCCTGCTCCATAGGGAAAATCGATCGTAGCTAGAGTGCGCTGGCAGAAAGAGACAAGATATGTGTATATTCTTCGTTCTAAATGTGGAAAACACCAGAAATGCTTTCTAATATACGCGTGCGGTTCATAATTCTTGCTCCATAGGGAAAATCGATCGTAGCTAGAGTGCGCTGGCAGAAACAGACAAGATATGTGTATATTCTTCGTTGTAAATGTGGAAAGCAGCAGAAATGCTTTCTATAATACGCGTGCGGTTCGTAATTCTTGTTCCAAAGGAAATACCGATCCTAGCTAGAGTGTGCTGGTAGAAAAAAACAAGGTATGTGTATATTCTTTGTTCTAAATGTGCAACAACTTCAGAAATGCTTTCTTAAAAGGCATGCGGTTCGTAATTCTTGCTCGAAAGGGAATATCGATCGAAGCCAGGGAGTGCTGGCAGAAACAGACATGATTGCCAACGAGCCAGCCGAGCGAAAGACGCGAGGATGGCGAGGCGGCAGCATTATAGAGCCGTGCGAGAGTATTGTCTAGGCGGAAAAAATCTCGAGTGATCGAGAGAAATGTTTGTAAGGTAACATTCCTTTTGTAAGGTAAGATTCCTGAGATTCCAATGACGTAGTGGAAAAGACATGCAACGGGCCAATCGTAGCGCGCAGAGATTGTGACGTCAAGGCCGCATAGCTCTGAGCGTCGATGCTCACCAGCTTTGACAGTTGAAAAGTTTGAGGACATTTGCCGGCGAATTTTTTTACCGGCGAAGAATTAGAAATTAGAGGCAGAGTGGCTATAATGTTCAAATTGAAGTCAGCTTTTGTAACCACGGGACGCGACACTCACAGCGATAAACCGGAAAAGATAAATATCTCGACCTTTCTGACTGTTGACGCCTATGAACATTGCGATTTAGGTGATAAGATCGAGTTTTTTTTTTTTTTCTTTACTTGTTTCCCGGGGTCTGAGTTTTTATGACACCCAACGCAGATCCTGAAAACTCAGACCCCTGGAAATAAAAAAAGAAAAAAAAGGTTTAAACTCGTCTCAATCTTATCACCGAATCGAAAGTGTTTTATGGTAACACAATGTTCAAAGGCAACAGCCAGATATTATTTTCTTCGGTTTATCGCTGTCGCGTCTGGTGGATACAAAACTGACTTCAATTTGAACAACATTATAGCGACTCTGTGTCTTTTATTTCTTCGGTAAAAAATTCGCCAGCAAATGCCGTCAAAATATCGGCTGTTATTTTAAACCTTGCAAGCGATAAACCGGACAGCGATAAACCGGAGAAGATAAATATCTCGCTTCTTTCTGGCTGCTGCCTGACCATAAAACAAAACGTGATACGAGCAGGGAGACGAGTTTACAATATAGATATTTTCTTAAAAAAATAATTCGAGGGGCCTTGGGTTTGCGTGACACTCTAATTTTTACCTGCTTTTGCAAGGTTTATTTGTTTTTATTTCCAATTCTAAGTGAGTGTACTTTAGTTAAGTGACATTGTCAGTGGTATGTTCATCGAGCTAGCAAGCTCAACAATCGGCCAGCGAGCCAAAAGAGTACTCGGCCACCGTGCCAAACTCGGCCAGTGTGCCAAATCTAGACAAGGCAGCAGACATCAAGCAATCAAAGAACTAGACTGAATTAAATCAAACCAAAGCTAAAACAAACGACAACTGTAACAAACTATCGGCCAGAGACCCACACCACACGAGAGTAAACTCGACATCGGCTAGTGAGCCAACTTTGTCACCGCAGCAAAAAGCAATCAAAGAAATATCTACATCACAATTTAAGACATTTGACGTGAATACTTGACTACCAAAAAGTGACGTGCACAAAGCATGACCCTGTTTTCAGCTCCAAATTAGTATTTGTTTTGAATGGTTGCTCGTTGGCACTTAGCGAGAGCTACATCTAGTATAAGCGTATATTTTCGTTCTAAATGTGGGAAAACTTCAGAAATGCTCTCAATAAAATGCGTGTGGTGGACAATTCTTGGTTAGAAGGAGACGGGAATATTGCACGGCCAGGGAGGCCAAAAAAGGGAGCGAGAGGACCTTCGGCACCAGCCTCAGACTATTTAAATTCGAACTATTTAAGTTAATAATGATAAGGAAGGTTGAATTGTCATAAAAACGATAATTACGCTAAGCGAAATCTGACGCAATCAATCGCGTATCCACAAATATGACTCGCTCAATAAATTACCGTAAACTCTTAACAACACATTAATCAAACTTTAGTTACCAAACACTAATATAAATAAACACCAACTATAGCGAAAATCTCTGTTTACAAACAATGAAGTAATTTTCGCTCAAGCGTGAGAATCACTGGCGCGTGTGGTTGGCAAAGCTCTTTCGACCTGGTCAGATCGTCTACTCACAGGCGAATTCCCAAACTGATTTTCGGCAAGTGTCGATACCCGACGTTCCTTTAAACTTTAACAGTGAAACATCCACACATTCTGACCTTCCGCCAGGTTTCAACATGAAATCTAGCATATATGTGAAGCGACAGTCGTTTGAAATACGCGAAATTTCATTCATTTCTTTTGTTTTGATCGCCTTTTGCCAATAATAAATGTTGCATAACAGTGCTCGTGATGTCACTGATATCTTCGCTATTCCATCAGGAAGCTATTTGGTATTAAAAAGAACCGATCTGTACGAATATAATCAAACTATCCCGGAGGCAACTAGTTACTCTGGCTGATTGCTCTACTCTCCAAACCGTAACATCACTTAACGAACCGCGGACTCAAAACGATAACTTTTCTAAGGTACAATGTGCGTTCGTCAACTCTACTCTACGGAATTAAAACTCACCCTAATTATAATGACATGCAATGTACCATCGGTAAAGTTTACTCTATGGTGTGTCGGGCCCTAACGATCCGTACAGAACGAACGGAACGTTAAGCCTTCTGCCCCCTTCACCATCAGCCCCCTAATGAGATGCAATATACGATCGGTAAACTATACCATAAGGGCTTTCAACCATCCGTACGGATTGAACGGATCGTTAAGCCTTCTGCCCCCTCAATATCATATCAGTCTCCTAATGACATGCAATAAGCCAATATACGATCGGTAAACTGTACTCTACGGAGCGTAAAGGCACTTGACCATCCGTACGGATCGAACGGATCGTTAAGCATTCTGCCCCCTCAATATCATATCGGTCTCCTAATGACATGCAATAGGCCCATATACGATCAGTAAACTGTAATCTACGGAGCGTAAGGGCACTCGACCATCCGTACGGATCGAACGGATCGTTAAGCATTCTGCCCCCTCAATATCATATCGGTCTCCTAATGACATGCAATAAGCCAATTTACGATCCGTGAACTGTACTCTACGGACCGCAAGGACACTTAACGATCCGTACGGATCGTCAAGCCTTCTGTCCCCTCACTATCAGACCCCTAATGAGATGCAATATACGATCTGTAAACTGTACTCTACGGACCGTAAGGGCACTTAACCATCCGTACGGATCGAACGGATCGTTAACCCTTCTGCCCCCTCAGTAACATATCAGTCTCCTAATGACATGCAATAAGCCAATATACGATCGGTAAACTGTACTCTACGGACCGTAAGGGCACTTAACCATCCGTACGGATCGAACGGATCGTCAAGCCTTCTGCCCCCTCACTACCAGTCTCCTAATAAGATGCAATATACGATCGGTAAACTGCACTCTACGGACCGTAAGGGCACTTAAAACCATCCGCACGGATCGAACGGCTCGTCAAGCCTTCTGCCCCCTCACTATCAGTCTCCTAATGAGATGCAATATACGATCGGTAAACTGTACTCTACGGACCGTAAGGGCACTTAACCATCCGTACGGATCGAACGGATCGTTAACCCGTCCGCCCCCTCAATAACATATCAGTCTCCTAATGACATGCAATAAGCCAATATACGATCGGCAAACTGTACTCTACGGAGCGTAAAGGCACTTGACCATCCGTACGGATCGAACGGATCGTTAAGCCTTCTGCCCCTCTCACTAACATCAAACGAGTTTGTTTTTCTAAGTTTCCCTAATGAGATGCAATATACGAACCAAGACCTGTATTCTACGGAGCGTAAGGGCACTTAACGATCTGTACGGATGGAACAAACTGAATATGTGTTTAACGGATCGTTACAATGCGGGTGTATACACCGAATGCAAATATGGCGGTCCACTCGGTCGCCGCCCGGGACGAGTTGTATGAAAGCGAGGCTAGTGAGGCCTCTGTATTTTGTTCTGTTAATGCTTCCCCAGAAAAGTCTTGCATCGTTGTCAATATCTGGTCTTTTTTATTTCGCTATGCCTACGAGCTGTTGTGTTTCTGAATGCCACCAGAAGAGAGCGATAATATTACATCGTTCCCCTGTAAGGGAAAATAGTGGATCCATGTGATTCGTTGAGACGAAGGAAGTGAGTTCACGATCACCGCGGGAACGGAAGTTTGTTGGTTACATTTCAGGTAAGAAGATCCTAGAAAATCGTTTAAATGACGAGCTTATGTGGTGTCTAGTGGTGTTCCACACGTACCTTTCCCAACGTAAAGAAAAGCTCATCTTGAAATACATCCTCTCTCTCAAAAGAAGAAGTCGTTTACGTCCGCGTCCACTCGCACGGAATTGCACAAGACAAATATTACAGTGGAATCACCAAGCGAATGAACTTCAACTGCCCTATTCGTTGAAACCAGTGAAAGCAAATGTCAACGACTTGTAGCTAAATGGGATCTGTTACATATTTGCTTAGATCTTCCAGCCTGAAATATAGCGAACAAACTTTTTCAGTTCCCTCGGCGATCGTGAACTCCTTTCCTCCGTCTGTTTTCCTCTCAGAGGTGAACGGGCAAACTAAAAGAAAACACTTTCTCTTCTGTGGAAGATTTCACTCCCTTCTGGTGGCATTCAGAAACACAAAACTCGCAGCCAGGGCGAAATGAAACAGACCAGATCGACGACGAAGCAAGACTTTTCTGGGGAAGCATTGCAAAAGCAAAACACAGAGGCCTCACTAGCCTCGCTTTCATACAACTCGTCCCGGGCGGCGACCGAGTGGTCCGCCATATTTGCATTCGGTGTATTGGACAACCCTCGTATTCTGATAACAACAACAACTTTATTTCACCCTAGTGTTACAATATCGCTTGAACATTGTCTGACATTGTGGAACTTTTTGAGGAAAAAGCGAGGTTTGAAGATGAAGACGAAGCTGAATTGATTCGAAAGAAACTCGAGCGATTTGTGACAAACATTCTGGCGGAGGTGGAAAAGCGAGACAAGCGATTTCAGGGCACTCTTATTCAAAGCGGAAGTGTTTACGAAGGAGTGAAAGTTCGCCGACCAGATGAATTCGACTTCATGATCAGAATTGACTCACTCACCGACAAACCATTATTTCATCCATGTGACAAAGGTGAAGGCTACACGAAGCTCATCCTTGATGGGCAAGAATGAGAAGAATTCAAAGATGACGAAGGCTTCTTCAACCCAAATGTGCTGTCTCGTTTCTTCAAGAAGCTTGTCAACGCATCTCTAAGTGACGCCGAACTACCTAAAGGACTTATCATCGAACCAGCTACACAAGAAAACTGGAATGAGGCATGGTGGCCTGTGGCCTCCGCGCTACTGGGCAATAGCGATGAGCAAGAACTTTCTGGTGCGATGTACTCGACGGAAAAACACGGCCCGGCTACAACATTTTACATTGACTGGCAAGGCGGCGATTGTTACAGCAGATTAACTGTGAGCTTGGATTTGACCCCTACTTTGGATTTCCAGATATCCAAGCTTCCTGTTCACTTGACAAAGCTTGCACAAGAAATAGATCCAGTTCTTCAAAAGTGTGGATTTCACCATCCTCGGAGACCCAGGGGCAGTTAATGGGGCGCGAGGAAAATAAATCTGCGCGACGAAAGGTTTCACGAAAGTTTACAAGGAGGTGTGAAAGAGCCCCTGGGAACCGACTCTCACCAGACCATTTCCCAACGGCTTGGCGAATGCTGGCTCCTGATTGGGCAGAAAATTCCTTTGTATTATTCTGCCCAATCGGCGAACGGCAGCTTCTGAGGTACTTTGGTGTGTTCTTACACGGCCATCGTTGCATGATACTTTATGATACTTTTCTGGATCGTACTTGCGAGGAAAACTTTCAATTTAATTTACTTCATTGAGCCATAGAAATTCGGGAAAACATTTTGGTTGTTAGCAAGAAAGATACTCCACGATTCAGCGGGGAAATTTTCGTTTCGACCGATCAAAGGTATCGTAAAATAGTGTCTTGTTTATTGGCGAGTCGATTTTACCTTTCTTTCATTTCTTAAGCTTCGGTTAATTGTAGATACTTTCCCAGTTCTGTCCTCGTGTACCGGTACACAAGAACCGATACAAAAGACCCAACAATATGCAGCAGCTAAACAAAGGGTCGTAAACAAAGGAGTACAATAGTTATTCCCTCTGTGTACCGGTACACCAGGACACAACCACTCACTACGTCCATTTATTTTGATACACAGGTGTTACGTGACTGTCTGATTTTAGTATTATTATAAATTGCTGATGTTTTGGCTTACTCTGCTCAAAAATTTCAATTCTTATTTTGCTCAATATTCTGAGCATAGAATTTATCCAAGACTAATGAGCTTTAATATTAAATACGGTATTACAGTCAGAAGCCTTCTGCAAACTTTATCGTCAAATCACACGCAGAAATGAAAACAAAATCCACCTGCTGATAGCTTTAGAAGATAAAGAATGAATGCTATACCGAGTAATTGCATTGTGACTAAACTTGATAGACAACAAATGCAAGGAAACGATGTTATGAGATTGTTATATTTCGATATAAATCTATATCATCTTCGTGATAACACAAACATAATAGACCGCGATGATAATTGGAATCTATTACTATATAAAGAAGCTTATCATATCAAGCGTTCAACACCATTTCTGAACAATGGCTTAAAAGCCAGTAGGGAACTCCGCCTATTCTCTTGACAGTTTCGTTTCTTTGTTTTTCATTTTCACGTGGTACGCCGCAGTATTTAAATCTCTGCTACCTGTATCCCGCCTAGTCCGAAGATGATATAGATTTATATCGAAATATAACAATCTCATAACATCGTTTCCTTGCATTTGTTGTCTATCAAGTTTAGTCACAATGTAATTACTCGGTATAGCATTCATTCTAAATGAAAACAACTTAGAGTCAAAACTGAACTGATATTTTAAATGTTTAGTCCTGATGCCAGCAACTTTCAGAACTTCAATGCAATCTTTAACAGTGTTTCCTTATAATAACCTTATAATGCCCTTCTCAAAGTAAACAAGAAAAATAGAAAAATTACATGCACCATTACCTACAGTGTAGCTGGCTTGATTGTCACTGTTGTAGTTAATTGCAATAAATATCATTTATACATGTAGGCCTTTGTGTGGTTTTTGATTGCATTCTTGTAATGGGTTGCAACTGCCTGTCCCTTGGTCTTCTGGCTGGGAAAGATGAGTTGGGAAGACATTGAAAGGTTGTTAAGCTGTTGGAATTTTGTGATGAGCACCTCTAAATTGACCAGCTAGTACATTTTCCTACTAAAGGTGTAGTTTGTCATCATTGGCTATGCCCACTGTACCTGTCATCCCCAAGTGCCTGCAGTCAAACCTCTCCTAATGGGCAATTCACTTGGACTTGGTCATGGGAAACCCTAACTCAAACAATCTCCACCTCTATAATGCAGGCACTTTTCATAATACAGAAAGTCAGCCCTGTCACTTTGGTGTCTGTATTTAAGAGCTGTTTTTAATTTGGATGTCCTGCAATGTCCACAATATCATTTTATTGGTGATTACTGCTGTTGCCTTTTTCATGGCTGGGAGATTTTTGAAATCTTGCTGGAACGAAGTCCCCCCTGAGAGTACAGAACAGAAATTATTCTGCCAGCAACTGAAAGTAATGCTTTCCCTTTATTTGTTGTTGCAGATGAATGCTAACAAACTGCCTCATTATTGGCTGCCCTGAAGAGGCCATAGTCTGTTTCATGTCAGTGATAAGCATTTGTTAAACACAAACACATTTCCCTGTCAATAAAGAAAACGATAATTTTTCTTGTTTGTGGTTCCATGGTGGTAGCATTTGCAGAGGAATGTAGAGGAAGACAGACAGACAGACAGACAGAACTTTATTTTACGTGGCACTCCACTTAGATAAAAGCTACTTTACAGGAAGCCCACAAATAAACAGATAAATTACAAAACAAAGGAAAGTTAAAATGTACGAAAGCCAACTTTGGCAACTTTGTAATCCTTGGACGATGCGTGACACTTATATTCAAAAGAAAATAAAAAATTACTGATGGCATAGAAATATGCAAAAGCGTCAAATTGTGAAACATAGCATAGCCCTTCTTCAGTGGATTTCCAGTGGAGTTCGGCGCATTTGGAGAGGTAATGTCAATATGTAATCAGATCGATAAATCCTGGCCTCGTAGCCTACAATCGACTGAAAATTCACTTCAACTGCATAATACGGTGCAATTTTCTGTCGACTCCTTGGTAAGATTTGGTGCTCGTATACCAAAATAAATGGACGTAGTGCGGGAAAGTATCTACAATCGACTCGCCAATAAACAAGACACTATTTTACGATACCTTTGATCGGTCGAAACGAAAATTTTCCCGCTGAATCGTGGAGTATCTTTCTTGCTAACAACCAAAATGATTTCCCGAATTTCTATGGCTCACTGAAGTAAATTAAATTGAAAGTTTTCCTCGCAAGTACGATCCAGAAAAGTATCATGCAACGATGGCCGTGTAAGAACACACCAAAGTACCTCAGAAGCTGCCGTTCGCCGATTGGGCAGAATAATACAAAGGAATTTTCTGCCCAATCAGGAGCCAGCATTCGCCAAGGCGTTGGGAAATGGTCTGGTGAGAGTTGGTTCCCAGGGGCTCTTTCACACCTCCTTGTAAACTTTCGTGCTTTCGTCGCGCCGATTTATTTTCCTCGCGCCCATTAACTGCCCCTGGATCTCCGAGGATGGGATTTCACGTGGTTCCCGCTGGTTTCGACAGCTGGCGCATCTCGTTTTCTATGGCAGAAAAGGAAATTCTGGCCTCGTGTCCGGGTGGCTTCAGCATGCTACAGAGTTCTGAAAGCCGTAAGAGATAATATCTCAGAGAGGCTGAGATGGAATCCATCTTTGATTCCATCGTACATGTTGAAGACCATCCTTCTATATGAGCTGTTCACAAAGGACCGCCATCTCAGCTGGGAAAAGAACTATTTGCCCGAAAGGGTAATTCAAGGCTTGGAGCTGGCTTTGGAAGGCGTGAAGAGGGAGAAAATTCCGAGCTTCGTGATACCGACACATAATCTTCTAGCCGTGAATGATCACGACAACAAACTTCGCCAGTATGTCCTGGAAGACATGTTGAATCAGATGAAGGGTTTGGAATTGGCGTACACAAGAGAAGACGTCGAAGAGAAAAAACAACAGATCATGGTTCTAAAAATGATCGATTTGCTGGATTTCATGATCTCAAGCCTCCTTGCTGGAAAGAATTCGACTGCGGTAATGAAGAAATTGTTTGTCAACGTTGCTAACTTTCCTATGTCTGACAAGACACGCTGGTTTTGGGCTAAGTTCACCGACTTCTCTACCTTAGAGCTTGATGAAAGAGCTTACAAGAGGTTGATTCAGAGATGGAGTTGGGTGGAAGTTTTCTTCAAGCAGTTACTTGCTAGTCTTGAAGGATAAGTCAACTTGTTAGCGCAGAAATTCTATATCAGAACCTGCCAGAAAAAAAAAGAAATTCGAGTCTGAACACAAGGGGCTGTCGGAACAACAAGTCGAGCAGATGTCTCCTTGTGAAGTGTTATTTGAATGGTTGGAAGATGTTGTTGATTTTTACTTTGAGGTAGACGACTCAGTATTGCCAAATCTTCACAAAGCTGTTTCTTCAGAGCTCACCACATCAAGTTTCTTTCCTGGCGTTGCTGATGTTGCAGTGAAAGAGGGTAGTGGCAGAGCGCGTGTCCTTCTAAAACAACACCTCAGAAAGTACATCTTTATGGCCCCTGAGAGTTACATCGTAACCACTGTTGTCGAATATGTCAGTCAAGTGTTTTTGAATGCTAAAGACGTATGGAAGCATAAACTCAGTTTCATCACAATACCCGAGCTGGATTTAGACTGAATTCAGAGTGTAGGAATGAAGACAGTGGAAGCTCCACTTGACGACAGACAGACACCACATGTTAGAGGACAATGACACACAGAAAGACACACAGAAAGTGCCGACGAGTGCCCGGGACTAAAGGTTTCAACTTCCTGTGGACACATATGCTAAGTGGACACTTTCCAGTGTGTTAGCTTCGAGGAGATTTAACTACACACTGTATGTTACAATATTCCTGGCGGTTAAGTCAGGCATTGACAAATTTTGAATGCGCCTGCTGCAGGTATTCTGTGGATAAAAATGTCCATAATTTGTTTTAGTTCTTAGAGTGATAAAAGTTTTTCATTTCTTCAAATTTTTTTCTTAAAGTGCTCCTGATCTCGAAATATTTACGCTAAAATGAATCTATTTGATATCCGAAGCATTTTCGGCGAAAAAATGTTTGCATTTGGTTGAATCCTCAGCGATTAAATTTTTCTGTGACCGCGTTTAGGGAGTCTGGGGCGTCCGATGATGAAGTCTAATCACATTCTCGTCCCCATAGCCCTTTTCGCTTCTCTTAGCGGCGGGGCCTTGGCACGAGAAATGAAGGGCTCTGGGGACATTGGATTTTCGAATTAATTCGAATTTATATTCGCTACTTGCACATACCCATAACCCTTTGCGTTTTTGGGGGTAATCAGTAGAAGAAATGTATGGTATCATGACAAAAATTAGTTCGGTGAGCTCGCAAAACCAGCTACTAATGCTTAACAATGCACCAGAATTTACCAAAATCATGATAGGAGAAATGTGTACTAGTTAATAACTAAATGTAGGGAATTTTTTTTTGTCCATACATCGTCTTGTAATTTTACAGACGATGTATGGACAAAAAAAAATTTCTCTACATTTAGTTATAAACTAGTACAAATTTCTCCTATCATGATTTTGGTAAATTCTGGTGCATTTTTAAGCATTAGTAGCTGGTTTTGCGAGCTCACCGAACTAATTTTTGTCATGATACCATACATTTCTTCTACTGGTTACCCCCCAAAACGCAAGGGATTATGGGTCATGTGCAGTAGCGAATTGGCTCTTTGAAACAAGGAATTTTAAACGGAAGTCAAATGTTCGCGCGGGATTACTGGCGAGAAAAAACGAAAAAGCTGTGATTATGACCAGCCGTGTTTAAAAATTGAGGACATGGAGGATTTGGGACAAGTCTCCCAAAAAATATTGTTCAACTCACGGCTAAACACTTGTTGTAACCTGAGTATCAGGCCTTTCTTAGCAAGAGGGTAGGAATTGCAGAGAAAGGCCTGACACAAACGTTTTTATTGGCTCATGTCGTACGTCCAGATTCTGGACGTGGCGCTGATTGGATAATTTACAATGCACCCTGACGTCACACCACCGGAAATAAAAATTTCATACTGGCGTATTCTGTGAACTGATCTCGACGAGAACGAAATTTATTTCTTTGTGATTATGGAAAGCGACGACTTCAAAACGGCTCTTGAAGTCGCTCTACAGCCTCTTTCCTGGAATTGAACTAAAAAGAGGGAACAGAAATTGTGCCTCGAAGTCCTGGTTCTCAAACGAAAAGACTTCCTCCTCAGGTTTTTGTCGGCTCGGGATATCAGACTGGTTTTTTCATCGTCCAGCTCTGAGTATTGGTCAGAAAACAGAGCTCTCTTTGTTCAGCGGTGAGGGTCTTCGTTGAGCTCCTTTAACTTCATTTGCACAAGTCAGCTGCTTGCTTTGGAGTCACTTCAGTTGCGAGATCGCTAGCCTCGAACAGGAATTGAACTACTAGGACAGGCTGTCGAAGGTATTTGTGGCCGGGAGCGCTTGATCTTGAAGCAGCTTGAAGCTATAAGTTTTTCGCCTTTGTCGAGTTTCCTACCACTCGCCAATGCCTCCCGTAACTCAGCGAACATTCTGTAGCAATTCACTATTTTCCTAGCGCATTTTTTTGCAAACAGTCCTTTCACCATCTTCACTATCTTGAATGACAACAATTCTCAACTTAAGCAATAATTCCACAAGAATGATAGGTTTTTCACACAAAACATTAGAAACCTCTTTGTTAAAAGTTTCAGCAAACAGCGGCACTGTGGTGACACACTTTCCATACTCTGTAAAAATTTTCGAGGCAAATTGTGCAAATATTCTCGGAAACCCGAACGAAATTAAAACCAACCGCCGTTGTCATCTTTCATGCACGCAAAATTTATGCAAAGTAGACATGACAGCCGGAAATAATTTTGATTGGCGAATGCGTATACTGACGCTTGTCACGCCATGAGGAGGTGGAAGACTGCAATAAAGACCCTTGTGTCAGGCTTTTCTTTGCCGGTTGCTTCCTTCTCCTTCCCCGCGAGACAGAAAAGCCTGATACTCAGGTTACACTTGTTGCATCAAAACGGTTTTTGTTAGAATGCCCGGTTGATATTTTGGGCGAGAAAAGCAGCAAAGAGTCGGAAATTTGCTAGCTTGAGTTTTAACCGGGTAAGAAATTGAGTTTGCCGATGGTTTACCAATGAAACTATGCGAATCATGCTACAGAAAGATGAAGAATATAGAATTTCGTTCCCGCTTAATTTGTCGCCGGAAGCACTTTCTTCACAGAAATTGTTGATCGAAAAAAGAATAGCTTGAATCGCGGAAGTGCTGAAAGTGGTCGGATCTGCCTTTTCGTTGAGGGCGATCAACTTCACAACAGAAATCTCCCTCAGTTTACAAAGAATACCTTGAATATTGGAGCAATTTGAGTTCTACTAAATAAATGTCTTGATTTTTTGATTCCCCGGGAACTTAATAAGATAGTAACTGAGGCAATGTAAACAATAATAGTCTTAAGTTTACAGTGGAATATATAATGTGTTCATCACCAACAAAACAGGGGCTAAGCAATGAAATTTTCACTTCTCAAGAACAAGTGGCCAACTTATAATTTCTCCTTACTGTAGCAATACATTTTCAAGCAGACAGGTCATGAGAATTAAGAAAATCATCAACCAAGGGATATTGCTTGATGTCAAATTTCCAAATATATTGTCAACATACATGTCCACAATGACAGGATGTAAATTACTGTCAGTGGCATCATCCTCACTCATAACCTGTAGTTTTGCTATGTACACTAGAAGCAGCTCTTTGATTTTGTTATCACTAGTATGTGGTCGTGTTGAACAAGTGTAGAAAATGTTCTGCCTATTGGGGTTCACCGCAATGATTTCTGGATCCACCATAATTACGAGGGAATTTGATATATAACATTTTGTTTGCTCAGTTAGTGTTGCAGTCAGTGCAACTACAGGCACCAGTTTGCAAATATGGCACCATGCTAGCATGCCTAGTTGGGCATATGCAGGCCAAAAACTCTTTCTGTAAATACAATGTATGCAAATGTTTGCTGATTTAACAATGATTATGATTAGTTTGTGAGCATTGAAAGCATACAAGTAGCTCAGCCAATCAGATTTCCATATTTTGCATTAGTATATACTAGTAGATCAAATTGTCGTAGACTAATTTTACAGTTTGAGAGCCACTCATACAGGGTTGGGATTGCCTGAGTACATTGATAAAATAGAAATGATTATCACACAAACAATGCTGCCCTTCACTGTAATAATTTAAAAACTATTCAGAAAATTCCACTCTCAATAAGAGAGGGTGGGGTAAGACTAATAAAGTTTGTACTAAAGGTACAAATTTTATTTGTCACATTCTTTGGCCCCAAAGCATATTTGCTGAGCAATAAATTTCTTCACTTACAAAACCTTATATTAAGTAAATGGGAATAAATCAAGACAGATATTAATTACTTGCCATTCTACAATGAGACGTGCTTCATCAATTACGACAGCTCTTATTTTACGTCTCACTTCTTCACAAATACAATAACTTCCTTTATTTCCAACAAATGCTTCCGGGTGACCATAAAGTATTGGATACTTCGACTGCTCGATCTTTAATTTCAACCTAGTTCAATGACTGAGTATTCCGAACCATTACACAGCGGACCTGCAAATTATTTCGCTTAAAGGTCTGATCTCGCATCAAGGTATTTAAAGGGGAAACAACCAAAATAAACGACTCAGTTGCTCGATGCCAGGAGTCAATAACAAAGGGCAATAACTGAAATTAAAAAACCAAAGACTTGCCAAAGCCTGCATGTCGGTAAAACAATTGGAGTGCCCTGTTTTAAAACAGCAATGTTCCTTATCGCCTCTTTCTGTTCTACACCGACAGCGAACATTCTCCAACCTGAGACAAAGATTCTTGGAATCTTGCCTCGAGGGCCGCCATTCGCAATCCCACACAGTATGTAGAAACATTGTGACTTCATACATGATGACCGGGTGCTTGCCATTATCCCAAACCGTCACAGATCAGTGGGAATACCCGAGGAAAATGGAACGACATTTTTCGATTACAACCAATTGGAATGTCTCTTACCAATTTTTTATTCCTTTCCGAATTTCCTTATTAGGGCAAAGAACCGGTTTGTTAAAAATGGAACGGCGTATTCCAACCGAAATAAGTGGACCACCTCCAGAGGTGATCCCGAATATTCCGTTCGGAAGAAAACGAAACGGACCTTCCATTTGAATTCCGAACGAAATTTCCGGAATCTTTGGCATAATCTGGAACGCACCTTTTAGGGCCCATGTCTCCAGAGCCCTCTGTTCTCGTGCCAAGGCCCCGCCGGCTAAGAGAAGCTATGGGGACGGGGCTATGTCCTCAGTCCAGCACGTTGAACAGCCGTGAACTCGCTACTTTTGTTCCCCCGCAGGGTTTTGGCCCAGAGGCCAAAACCCGAGGAGGCATTATAGTCTCCCCCGCGTATACGTATAAAGAATGTGTGAAATATTGGTGTAGTATGCGAATCAATCCCGATTTGAAGAAACTAGGCGCGCACGGTGGTCCCGGTTAATTTTTCAGTCAGCTCGCAAGGCAATGCTACATGGGTAATTTTTGCAACCACGAACACGAGGAGGAGATTTTATTTGCTGTACGAGGAGGAGAGGATCTTGCCAAAATATATTTTAGGGCTGGTATCTGTCATCACAGCGATTTCTTCATATCTTGAATTCAAAGGTCATTCTGCAGTACCAGATTGAACTGTTTGGTACAGAAGTTGATTTGTCGGACACAAATCAGCAACGGGGTTGACAAACTCGACCCAAACACCAAACGTATAAAGATCACGTTTATTTCGATCGCTTATTTTTACTGAGTAATCTTACATGACGTAGAGCCCATGCGATGGCTGGGTTGACTGGAAGGGATTCAGATGTGAAACGAAATGTTTTGCGGCGTTTTCTTTGAAGGCAAAAAGCATGACTCTAATTTGCATATATGGCGACTGTAAAGCGATACTTCTGTTTACATCTCGGAAAATAAATCTCGACTTCTGTTCTGCTTTCGAGATACGGTAGAGTCCTCGTAGATCCAGACAAACTGTTTGTTTCAGTATCAAACTAGAATAACAGAGTGGTTTGATATATTTTCCAGAATGCACTTCGTGAGAGTATTTGGTAAAGAGTATCATGTGATAGAATGAGTTAAACAGAATGTTTAGTCTTTCGATCACATTTATGATAAGATGCCTAAGTTACTTGAACAGTATGAGTGATATAGTTTACTAAAAATATAAAATTTCAGTTCATTCAATAAATAATAGTTTCCTTTAACGCAGTGGAATTTTTATAAGAATTTTATATCCTTGACGGGTAAAATAGATGCGGGGGCAGATTTAGTGTGAACTATTACTAGTAATATTCAAAGAGCTTTGAGAGCAATATGCAGACTCGACCAACTCAAGACAAAATAGATATTGGAGACCGGGGGGGGGGACTCCCATATAAAAAAACATTACCTCCTGCCACATTTTTTCGGCTCAATAACCTAAAAGGTACCGCAAAAGGCTCCCGCTGTGGATCTTTTGAGGGTGAACACCCTAAGAGGCACCAAAACCGCTATTTTAAGCCTTAAGGCACGACGAGCGCACCCTCGTCCTTTTTATATAGGAGTCCCCCCGGATTGGAGATATAGGTTATCGATAGCATTTCTACGAATTGATTGGCTTAAAGCAGAAAATTTTGAATCTAGCATTTCAAAGTCTGCGGAACAAATTCCAATGAGAGATCTTTAAGGCGGGGGTACACGTGAATTTAAGTGAAATTTTGGTAAGTTTAAAGAGAGGTTGAAAGGGAAAAAAAAGGGTTATGGAACACCACCAGACAGTTGCCTGACCGCACAATGGCACCCCAGGTTGTTGGGCAACTGTTTGGAGTGTATGAACCAATTTTTAATTTCAAACTCTAATTTTAAAACAACACCAAATCTTCAAAATTTCCTATTTCCATCAATTTTACTAATCCTTTAAGAAAAACTATTTCTCTCCAAATATACCTAAAAATCACCAAAAAATTTACAAAACAACCCAAAACATAGATATGTGAAATGAGCAAAGAGATTCTTGATTGCTTGAAACGTCAACGAGATATTTGCATAAAAAACATACTACCCAGCCAAAATACGGCTTTCATGTGTACCCCCGCCTTAATGGTGCTCACAGATTCACCTCGCTTGTTTTCAATTAATATTTTACTGTGCCATTGACCGATCTCCCCAGCAAATTGTATATCTATACTGCTAGCCATATTCTGGAGTGGTCTAAGGGGAAATCATAAAATCATAGAAAGGAGTCTCAAGGAAAAACTACCCTGAGCGCTCATTAAAATTGACTGCTCAGAGGAGGAGCCAATTGGAAACGGTACGTTTGCTCGGGGAGGGGAGATTATTTATTTTTCTTTCCTGAACCGCTATGGAGTGCCCAAACTACAAAACGTCATATTGGCTTAACAAGCCTACTCTTTTACGAAAAACACATGATTAAAAAAATATATATATAAATGGGTTTGACAATGGCTTAAAAAACGTTGAAACAACCGTTTTGTAAAAAGTCTACTCTTGTAGAGAAAATTCTTGTAAAATTCTCTTGTAGAGAAAATTCAGCTTTAAGCTAACAAAATAACATATTGTTTTGAACTTAACTTAAACGCGACACACGTGGCTCAAATCTTAAAAATTGGAAAATTGCAAAAATGCAAAAATACTGCAAAACGTACCTTTCTTTCTGTCGTAAGTACAGCGAAACCCAACTTCCACATCCGGAAAAAACGACACCAACTGGTCGGTTCTAGTCTCTTCTCTCGCAATGAACTTATTGGTGAAAATCAGGTGATCTTTTGTGACCTCGGACTTTGTACCGCAGCTGTAATGAGATGTCTTTATTAAGACATGGGAACTGTTCACGAGGAAAGGTTTGCAGTGGTCATCATTAAGATGCATGTTAATCTTCGACGAAAGCGTTCTCCAGAGCGGCAAGTTAAATTTGACATCAAGCTGCATGAAGTCCTGGGTGCAAGTCACGTGACTATCAATAAACCGTGGCTCTGTTGCAAAAATGAAGAACATTTTTTCAAGCGCATTTTATTACTACGTTTAAATATTCTAAACAAGTCCTCTGTTCAAATAGCAGGGGATCTCGTTTACTTTAGCAATATCCTGATTCACAGTACCCTACACAACTCCAATGTTTCCTCCAACCACGTTCCCAGGGCTTTGGAAAAGTACTGGGAGTGATATATTTCACGATATATTTCGACGAAGCAAATAGTCCTACACGAGACGCAGTTCATATGCGGTAAATCCGAATAGGAAATCGTATGAATGCGAGGGCAATTAATGATTTACACTACGAAGGATACTTGAAACTTCTCAAAACTACACGAGTCTTAAGGCGATTGCAATTTGAATGAATTTTCAGATATCACGAGTGGTGTAAATCTTTCAAAATTGCTCGAGTTACGATTACGATTACTCATTTACAGTACATGACTATGAAAGCTACGAACGCGCACGCGTTTATAAAATTGACGATAAATTGACCTGCTCTCAGCCAATCATAATTGAGAAAGTTTGTCAATCATATATTATAATAAATTCAGTTTTTCTCCCGTGGTGTTGTGGCGCGCATTTTTCTCAGAGCGACACTGGGCGCTATTAGAGGACAATTTGCGGGCACAGCACTCACAAAAATGAAGAATGTAAGTGTTGCCATCTGCATAAAGCTGTCATGGCGATCATTCGACACTTGAAACAAAATTAGCAAAAAAAAAAACTGCAAAAAGCAGTACGACAACATTCTCATCACAATGCTGGCAATGAATTCAATTAACGTGACGTGATCTTTTGTTTTATGGGGTAAAAATAGATATATCTCATGACTTAACACACGCAAGATCAATAGAATGTATCGATTAAGGAGGAGCAGATCTTCATCAAAAGCCTTACTGGTAGTTATTATTCACTACTACGTTTCTGAATGTATTCAATGCTTTTAAGGTGGCCGAACACAGTTTTCGCGCGTGCTTTTGCTGATGTAATTCAGCACGTGCACGAGGATTTCAAAACAACAAACATGCCGTCAATAGAGCGATCATTTTACTTACTCAACACCCGCACTATCTGTGCTATTTTTCTCTATAATTGAACGCAATGTATTGATGACTTTAGTCTTTTATTACAAAGATATGTTGGAAAAGGTAGCGATGCAAAGAACCCAGCAATTTTCAGCTTTTGTTTGTTCCCGAAAGAACCCAGTTAAATGCAACGCATGCGCAGTTGCTCGAAAAATTGAGACCGATTGCTTTGGCACAAACTTGCCGATTTCTAACGATCCAGTCGTTAGAATTTCAAGAAATTTGGCAAAATAATAGTTCAGAACCCACTTGAATGATCTATCGCGAAAAATCTGAATTTTGACATAGGGAATTTTTAGTAATACAGAAAACGATTTAAGGCGAATTACGAAAAACGCCTATGTCAAAATTTTATTAGAATAGTGTTGACAGATCGGATTCAATGCCAATTCGTAGTGGGCAAGCGATGAAAAAAATCTAACGACTGGATTTTTATTAAATAAACGAAAACCATTTTTTAAGCCTTGTTTTTAACCAGCCCCGTTGCCATGGCAACAGCACACACCCTTGCCAAAATGCGAGAATAAATACTTCTGAGGTTAACCTTGATTCTTGCAGAAAACGGGCGCCAAAGCATAAATGGTTTAAAAGTAAAGGTGAATTAGGCATAGGCACTTGAAAACTGTGTTCGGCCACCTTAAAAAACACAAATGACTTCATATTGTCATCCTAGTATCTCTTCTTATGATGCAACTTTTATTTACCCCCGCTATTTTTTAAGGTTGCTCACGCACAGAGCGTGAAATAACTGATGAAAAGCCTGTCGGCCCAAATAATGATCAGTGTATAATTACCAAAGGGAAAAGAATTGTGATTGACCAAATACTTCGGATGCGTTAAAACACAGTTCAAGCCGCCTAACTTTCTTGACTTAAAACTCACCTGAAAGGTTTTAAGAATTACTAACAAGGACCACTTTGTTTCTTAGCACACTAAAGAGATTTTCACCGAAAAGCGCGATTTTGTTCGTCTTAAAGCAAACTGTACATTAACCCATTTTTGCTGATTTCAATATCAAAATTCCTCCAGCTGTTATTACACAGCTCTATAATCCTTCTTAGGAGAATTTGGTCGAGATCAGTTTCGTAATTTTGTCACCTGACCCTGATTTAGCTATCGTTTACCATTAGGAATTTCGTGAGCCTATATTCCTTTCCGCGTTAATTTTCGACAGCTATACAGTACCTATGTACCATTTAATTACCTTAATTAACGTCATTAATTAAGCCTACGGCTGCGCGGTTTAAAACAAAAAATAATAAACCGAGTGCAAAGAAAGAAACCGCCCAGCCTACGGCTGCGCGGTTTAATAATCTTGGCTGATACCTTTTTCAGACTGATATCAATCTCGTCTGACATAATATAAAGGCCACGATAAAGTTACTGAAAGATTACTAAGAGGTGCGATTCATTGGGAAAAATTGTTAAAACGTAAATACAATGCAAGTTACGCACAAACATGACAAACACTGCAAGTGAAACCATAGTAGTCAGAGACTCAGAGGCAAAAATGGAGCAATGGCTGGTTTGCACTGTCACTCAATCAAAAATAAAAATCGCAACCATTCAATAAATTGAGGCAAGAATCTGGGATATGATATAGATGATTCATACATAAACAACCTTGCCAAGATTTAGGTCTGAGCGGTTTTTCATTCGCGCGTTATTTGGAAAAGTGTTTCACCCAAATTTATAGAGTTTTGTATGGAGACGCCATGTTGGTGCCCTTCCAAGGGGCACCAACATGGCGGCTGTAAAGTGCAAAAACATCTGTCATTGAGTTTTACCATTTAAACGAAAAATTATTCCTCCAGAGCGCCGACAAATTGAAAGTAGTACTTCTTCTATTGCAAAAACTGTTCAGTTAGCAAAAACGTGAGCGATAACTCCTCTTTAGACCTATGTGAAAGCCCTCTCGTGCCGCCATTTCACTGTCACGCAACTCAAAAACACTGAAATTCAAACGTATTCTCTAACAAAATGAGAAGCCCTGTCGGGCTGAAACGTTGTAAAACGTCAAGTCATTAGAGGGTCTTACATCTCATGAAACTAAAACTTCATAAGGATTGGTAATTTTTAGTTTTGGAAAATGATGACGTCACATGAAAACCAGTGAGAGAGGAAAAAACATGACGTTACCGAGTTACCTTTCAGAGAAGGAACTCCAGAAGTCAAGACCACCAAGACGTAAAGTAGAAATGGGCTACAAACATTACAACCGGACCTAACCATTTTGACGTGATCTAGATCTTCGTGCTCTGCTAAAAACAGAAGTTAACTTCACGAGCTCGCTGTTACGTAAAGCCATAATGTTTTGGTAGTGTCATTGTCCCTATGGGGAGTACCTATCGTTTGTCATTAAAGTCATTAAAGTCTAGGCCTTAAAACCACATTCTTGGTTTGTGTCCAACTATTTAAGATCTAATAACAGTGCTTTGTTTCCGGTTGATGAAAGATAAAACTGCTTAAGGGAGGTCATTCATAATATTATTCTAGATGTCGGGGTGCACCATGATATGATTACCTGTGACCAGTTTGCATGCAGACAAGCGATGGGGATTCTTCCCTTTTTCTCTAATGAAAACGTCTGCTATGTCCTTTAAAACAAGACGGAAGGAAGGAACGAATTAAGGAAGGAAGGAAGGAACGAAGGAAGGAAGCAAGGAAGGAGACAGGATCAAAACAAGGTGAAGAATTAAAAGTCTTGTTCAGTCTTTCACAATGCCGATATGACCGACTACCTTTCGTACTCAAAAGAGGGCAGACAGTCAAACCTCTCCACAACGGCCACCTTGGAGACAGAGGAAAGAGGTGGCCGTTTATATGGGGGGGGGGGGGGAAGGGATGTAATATGACACCGGTTTCTTCTAGCGATTCAACATTTTTATCTCTTTAACACAATTAAAGTAAGACAGAAACCAAACAGCAGCAGAGACCAACGACGCATGGTATAGATCAAGTTTCGCGACCTTTTCCAATAAAAAATGGGGTTTTCTAGACACCGTTCGTCAGTTGTTGATTAACTGGCTGTTGTGGATGGGTTATTTTCAGTTATTTGGCAGCTGGGACGCACTTTAGCGGCCGTTGCCGTTGTGGAGAGGTGGCCGTTGTAGAGAGATTTAGATAAGAGTGAACGTATGGACTGTCCGTCGGGACGAAAAAACAGTGGCCGTTGAAGAGAGTTGGCCGTTGTGAAGGTGTATAAACTCTTTCCAGTTCTTGGAGGTTCTCACTTTTAATTAAAGAAACGACCTCATCCCAGATTCTTCGCATCTTGCGTAGTCGCTTTGCAAACTGACGCCTTCCTTGAACGAACCAAGAAAGCCTAACTTCTTCTGATTCAGTTCTGGACCTCTCTCTCGCTGCGCTCTCAATAGCTTTGCGTAACGAAAGAAGGACCAGAACTGGACTAACTATGTTTATTTCCTTTTTCACTCTCCAGCAAACGTCATTAAACGTTTTCTGTCTACAAGACAAGACCATTTTTGTGTCGTTACTACCTAATTATCGCTGATAACGACGCAAACATTTTTGTCTTGTGGACAGAAAACTTTCAATATTTGACCCTCGAGAAAGTGGAAAACAAAACCTTTTTTTACCATAACCTCATTGGTTTTGTCGCGGTTTCTAAGCGCATGCCTGATCACGTGCAAGTCAAGGTTTCGGTTGCCCCAGATTTACATGCAATGTCACATGTTACATTTTCAATATAGAAAAACTGCATTTCTGTTGGGTCATATAATAACGAGTTGTAGAGTATTAGATTTCACGGTGTGCATCACTGTCTCGCAGGTTTTATCGTCCACACCATGAAAAAGATATAATGAAATAAAATCTCTACGAGATACACGCAGTATGCTGACTATCCAAGGGACTTCGCGGAGGAAAAGTAATTAATTAAAGAATATCATACTTCGCATTCTGCACGATACTTACAAGAAAATGGAAACGGAGAAATTATTTACAATAGGCCTTGTAGACGGAACTCACTTTCATATGAATGCTTTCGCACTTAGACTCGTTTTGAAACAGAGGCAAAAGGGAACTTCGGAAATCACCTAAAAACGGGGTTAATTTAATGGGTCTTGATAACACTCTAACATATTTTATCATAATTTTTTTAATGGATTAAAAATATTGTGAAAACCGTCAATAAAAGTGTCAGCTCTTGTCTTTCCGAAAAGCTAGACCATAATGTTTCTCGTACTTCAGTGACGCTTGAGACCACTGTAGAAAAAAAAGATGGCGACTGGTACATTTACCCATGTACAGACGCCATCTTTTCCTACGGAGGATTATACACTGTGGCCTCGATTTCGAAATAATTCTCGCGCACTTCTGAACCAATCATAGAGACTCTCGGATCTGTGAGGAGTGCGTCGTCAGTTATGATCTTTTTTCGTTCGAACTTCAGGCTTCCACGCGAAAATTCTTTCTTCTCGTCACGCAATTCTCCCGAACAAACAGGGAGGAATGCGTGACGGGCCAAAAATGTCACGGTATGCGAAGGAACAATTGAGCCGGTGAACAGTGACGTATGTTAAGCTACTAAAAACGTTTGTTTGGGTAAATTCTCAATAAAAGTAAATTGAATTGGGGCTAAGTAAAAAGATGTCTGCTATCAGAATTCAAAAAGTATACCGCTTTCAAATGTTGTGGGTTCCTCTTCTTTCTAGGTGACTCGTTATTAAATTGAAATCCTCTGTTCGAGGTAAATTTGATGTTTTCCTTCCTGGGGTACGATGAAGTTCTTTTTGAGTCAAACTGCCCATCTTCGAACGATCTATAGTCGTCTTTTCGCTGAGGATTTGAGAATCTTCTTTCACTGTGTTGTTTAGAACTATTTCGCGCATTGAAGTTGACGTCGTGGAAATTATTGTCAGATCTGTCTCCTCCTTGCCAATGTTGCTTTCCGCGCTACCAAAAGAAAAATTCAGTATACAAATTATAAAAATACAAATCCATCTTTAAGGCATAAACAGTCTTGGAATAATAGGCAGCAAACTATACGAGGTTAGTGAATCAGCAACTCAACAGTAACACGGGTGACTTGTGATTGGTCAGAATAACAAAGAGCGACGACAAGAAACCGCGCGAGAAGTTCTTTCTCTGAGCATGAATCGCTTCAGCTTCGCATCTTATGTCAACCAATCACTAAATATGCGAGAAAAAGGAAAACACTGCATTTTTGAAAAATGTCGTGGTTGGTGAACAACTTCTTTCCGACAAGTCTACACATCAAAAGAGACGTAGTAAAATTCATAAATGGGGTAAGTTTGTTAAGAAACTGTGGTGCTGCGTCGGTGGGGAGTATTACAAGATAATTTGGTTTTATCAACTGAGTTGATAATGTGAATAGGCCCTTTGCAGCTGGGGTCACGTGACCAAAATTTTCCTAGAAAATTTTTATATTATGAGCTATAACTTTAAGAATGCCAGAAATGGAAAGAGCGCATCGAAAATACCAAATTGGCCAAGTTTGAGCCCCCTGGAATGAAAGAGTAAGTTTATACGACAGTTTGAATTTTCGGAAAATTTAGAAGTTTTGTATGGGAAATGTTGCTGGAGAGCAAGGTCTTGCTCTCCAGCAACATTTTCCATACAAATCTTCTTATTCTTTTAAAACTTCAGACAGTCATAAAATCTCATCTTTTAATGATGGGGGCCTCAAATTTGGCCATTTTGATATTCTCGACATGCTTTTTCCATTTCTGGCATTTGTTAAGCTATAGCCCGTAATTTTATGAAAAGTAGGTCACATGATGGCTTAGCTGCAAAGGGCCTATTGGCCACCGTAAAGAGATTCGAAAGCTGACGTTTCGAGCGTTAGCCCTTCGTCGGAGCGAATCGTTCTTTGCAATGGGACCAAAATATTTTTATGTCCTCATGCGTAGTAATTCATACAAACTCCTCACCTTTTTCGCTTTCTTTTTCTTGAACACATATGGTTCCTCGATCAAGCCGTTATGGGAGGGACTGGGGTCTAAGATCTCGACGAAACGCTGAAGAAAGAACACATCCGGGGTTTA
>OZ026597.1:39796473-39803973 GCA_964020085.1 Micromussa lordhowensis
AATCTATCCAAAGGAACCGTTTTCAGTAATGTGGGATCCCGCTGATCCTGTTCTCTATTGTCTCAGATTAGAGCTGCATGGCTGTTCTGCACCAGGTATTTGGCGATCTGTGTACATGTAGACTTTTACACTTAAAAGAACTTATAGTAAAACAAGATTTGCCGGCTACTGCTACAAATCTCATCATCACCACTCCTAGAACTTCGTGTATTTACTTTTTACCTAAAATTCACAAACCTAACAACCCAGGCCGACCTATCGTCTCTGCGTGTAGTTGCCCTACCGAA
This sequence comes from Micromussa lordhowensis, assembly GCA_964020085.1. Lineage (NCBI taxonomy): Eukaryota > Metazoa > Cnidaria > Anthozoa > Scleractinia > Lobophylliidae > Micromussa > Micromussa lordhowensis. The sequence continues at coordinate 39,796,761 of OZ026597.1, forward strand.
CTCATTTCTAGCTATTTAGACAAAATCATGGCACCTATCGTCAGATCTTTACCGTCTTACGTTAAAGACAGTCAACACGCACTTCAAATTTTTCGCGATTTCAATTTCCTGGGTGAAGACAAACTTATTTTTACTATGGATATTACATCCCTTTACACCGTCATCCCTAATGGCGAAGGTCTTCTAGCCCTCAAACATTTTTTTGATTTACGCACTGTTAAGGAACCATGCTCGGAAACACTGCTCCGCCTGGCTGAACTAGTTTTAACACTAAATTGTTTTTCATTCGCTACCAGTTATTATAAACAAATCAATGGTGTGGCCATGGGCACCAAAATGGGACCCAGCTACGCCAATCTTTTCGTAGGCTACATTGAACAAAAATTTTTTAATCAATACAACGGCCCTAAACCTGAGCTCTATCGTCGCTACATTGACGATTGTGTCGGCGCCACTTCCTCTACCAGAGAGGAACTCAATCAATTTATAACTGCTGTTAATTCGTTTCATCCGGCTCTTAAGTATACCTGGGAAATTTCTAATACTTCTTTAGCATTTCTAGATATCAAAGTTTCTGTCGAAGGCAACGGTTTATGCACCAGTGTGCACTACAAACCCACAGATTCTCATAGTTATTTGTTGTATTCATCTTCACATCCATCACACGTCAAGAATTCTATTCCTTATTCTCAGTTTCTTAGACTTCGTCGCCTTTGTAGTGAGGACTCTGATTTTTCCTTTAAATCAGAGGAAATGTGCAATTTTTTCGACAAACGTGGATATCCTGCCTCTGTTGTTCAAGCAGGCCATCATCGCGCCCAACAAATTGATCGGCAGTCAGCACTACAAACGTCTCAGAAGGAGAATAATAATAGAATTCCATTCACCCTCACATTTCACCCTCACAATCACGCAGTAAAATCCATCATTCTCAAAAACTTTAAATTACTTCAAAATGATCCCGATACTGGTAGAATCTTTTCGCAACCGCCTTTAATTTCATTCAAACGCGACAAAAACATAGGTAACTTTTTAGTTAGCAGTGCATTCAAAACGAGTGAACAACCTGGAACTTTTAAATGCACACGCGTGCGATGTAAAACATGTCCTTTCATTTACAACGTTGAGAAATTGTCGGGACCCAAGCGATCCATTAAGATCACAGATCATTTTACCTGTACCTCAGCCAATGTCATCTACTGTATAACTTGCACTCTTTGCAAAAAGTTATATATTGGCGAAACAGGTAGACGACTAGGCGACCGTTTCCGAGAACACCTTCGCGACGTAGAGAAAGACGATAAAGACGCTTCTAAACCGGTTGCTAGACACTTTAATCTGCCGAATCATTCTAAACAACATATGGCAGTCTGCGGCCTCTCCCTACATCAAGGAAGCACAGAAAGCCGCAAAACTCTTGAACAAAGATTTATTTTTCAAATCGGCACTCTTAATCCTCACGGTATCAACGAACGCTTTTCATTCAACTAATTCATTCTGTTGTTTTTCACGTTGCCAGGCACCAACCAATAGCGTAGCTTCATATTTCTGTATATAAACCACACACAACCCACAATTCCTTGATTCGCTCCGACGAAGGGCTAACGCTCGAAACGTCAGCTTCCGAATCTCTTTACGGTGGACAATTCACATTATCAACCCAGTTGATAAAACCAAATTATCCTACACTTAAAAGAGCTGAGTCACTGTAGTTTGGCTATTCTTGCGTTATGCTTTAATCTCGACGAACAAAAAGGTAAAAAAGATCAATTTAGTAATAATTTTCAAGCTAAAGCTACAGTGTAAAGACAATGCAAGCGTACAGTTCACATTCTCGCAACTGTTCGGTCAACCGCGTGGCTTAGGCTTCTTGAGGTACAACATACACTTCTCGAGGTACAATGAAAAAAATGCACAATGCTCTTTTTTTAAGGCTCTTTAAAGTTACTCCCGGCTTTCTGAGTTCTTTATGGATGTTTCCATTACCTTGCCTTTGATAGGTAGTTGAGGCATAAAATTCATTTGTAGTATATACCAGATTGAAATTGTATTGCAATGTACAATCGAATAAAAATTCATCCTGGAGCTAAAGGCAAGTTAGTTGTAAAGGTATCAAAACGGACAGTGTAAGCAGGCGAAGGGAACAAAACTGCTAGCGAGCTAGTGCGAATCTCGCCTCTCCTCCTTTTCTTCAGTTTTCGCTCAACCCCTCTCCACTTATCTCCATTTCTTACTCAAACCAGGCGCGCTCGTTTCCTTGCTCGATCTGGAAATTTGAAAGTAAACGTCTGCTACGGCAAGCTGTGTGAACTTTGAAAAAAGCTATTCGCACTGCAAACCACGAAAAACACAACAACGACTTGTAGCAATAAATAATAATACGTGTATGCTTTCTTATTTGTATCGGACGCTTTCTTTATTTTCAGCTGACTGTAAGGACCCCGGAAATCCTCCGAACGGAGTGCGCAATGGAAATAATTTCGGTCACGGAAAAAAGATAACGTTTGCATGCGTGAAAGGATTCATCCTCGTTGGTAGCGCGACTTCTTTTTGTCATAAGGGGACATGGACTCACGTTCTTCCCAACTGCAAAGGTTGGTTTGATCTGAGTCATTCATATTCATTTTGTTTTGTTTTTTTGTTTTGTTTTTGTTTTTTGCTGTAAAATTGATTTGGTACAGTAAAACCTATAGAATTTAAGAACCTGTTAGGCTAAGATTTCCCAGTTAAACACCCTTCCCATAAGATATATTCTAGGCTAAAATATCAATCCAGGTTCTTATTCAAAATATAGAATTTTTAACACAGTGCATGCAGTGCGATAAAAACATAGGCAACAAAAACTAGCCAGAACACTGTCAGGATTATGAGACCACAATACTGTACTGTGAATGATGCAATATAAAGGCCGCACCCATGAGTACAAGTTGGTGTTTTGAACAAAAAATTAAGAACCTGATTAAAAACCTAGGTAGCCTAATTTCACAGTAAACCGCGGTGACCATTTATACAAGAAGGTATGGAGGCTAGTTTGAAAAAACTAGGTTCTTATACGATTGTTTTTACTGTATTATTCATTTATTAAAACAGCCATTTAAATTTGTTTCCTTACTACTGCTTGTAAGTTAAATTACTATAGGGCTTATCGAGCATGGCAGTTGAAATTTAGCTAATGTTGAGTTTGAAACAGTCTTAAATAACCAGGTTTACAGTTCTTCTCAAACGAAACGACGCCTTTGCTATTTTCCACCTTAATATAGCCACTTGTGAGGATCCTGGAGTCGTAGTAAATGGACGGAGAAAAGGAGACACGTTTATCGATGGCGACTCAGTAGAATTTACCTGCCACGAAAACTACAGCCTGATAGGTTCATCAATAATCCGTTGCCTTGGAGGAAAATGGAGCTCTGCTCTACCACAGTGCAAAGGTATAAAACTGGAGAGATGTGCCAAACGGATGTTAGCTAGCAGTGAAGTAGGTTTGGGAGAAGTGTCGCGCGTGGTTCACACGCGCGAACTGTTAAGGAACTGTACAGGAACGACCGCGAGTCTGCTCGCAAACTAACAGCGCTGGCGGAAAGCTCTCCAAAAGGACGACCAATAGACCATTTCCGAGTTACCTAAAGCCTCTCTTTCAAAGCGCACATCAATCCATATGAAAATGAGTTTAATTTGCATGTGAATGAAATCTCATTTTCGTATGAAAGGATGAGCACCAAGACTCGCTTTGAGAAAGAGGCTAAAGGTAATTCGGAAATGGCCTATTGAGGTCGTAGTACTTTTTATTTCAATGGCAGTCTCAACAGAATAAAACATTATCCTAATTCCAATATAAGCTCTTATTCATACTGTTTCCAAAACAAAGAATCAAGAATGTTGACAAAATTGCAACTAGAATTTCGCTATCAGGACAAAATTTCAAACTCTGAAGAAAAATATATTGTAATAAACGTACAAAACATGGATAACAACAATAACAATAGCAATGTTTATCTATTATTTTTTTTTTACATTGTTATAATTAACCTGGCCCGCGAATAGCTAGTGCTAGTCTATGCAGAGAGCTCTCCTGACGGCACCAAGAAATTTTCGGCCTTCAAATAGCAGAAATTGATTTTAAAAGTAAATTATATGAACATAATATATTTATTCTGCGCAGATTAACCATTTTCCCTAGCTCGTGTAATGATTTAGAAAGTCTTTTTTTTCCAAAATATGATGCATTTTGCTTATACCGGCTATTTGTTGTCTCTTTGCAGCTTCGTGTCCAGATCCTGGAATTCCTCAAAACGGTCATCGAGTTGGCTCCAGTTTTGGACATGGCAAACACCTACAATTCAGATGCGACTCAGGATATTGGTTGGTGGGAAGTCAATTGATCGTTTGTAATGAAGGAAAATGGAGTAACGACATCCCCAAATGTAAAGGTACATAATTTAATATTAATTAGTATTTGTATCTCGTTTAATTTTAAAGCCCGATTTCTCGTTTTCGAAGACTTTCAAAACGTTTTGCAGCCATTGTCAAGGCCGGAAAGTAGGCATTTTCTCATATGTCCGTATTTTCCCTGATTTGAAACAATTTCTCCTGACTATAAAGTTTCTTGGCTAATTTTCTTCCTCCTTGCTTGGGAATAGGGCTCATAGACTGGGTTAGTTGCTTTCTTTTCTGTAATGTATGGAATTTTGTGACAAAGCTTTCTAGTGTCAGTTTGAACTTCCATGAACATATTTTTGTCAGCTGTTTGTAGTGACCCAGGAATGCCAGAGAATGGAGTCAGAATCGGTGACGATTTTGCTGATGGTCAAATGGTGGCTTACAGATGTAATGAGAACTTTAACTTAGTTGGCGCGTCTATGTCCTTCTGCATAGCAGGACAGTGGAATTCCACAAAGCCAACTTGTAAAGGTATGCTGTACGTAATTTAAACAAAATAAGTCATTGTGCTTAACTCGCTAGGACTCGCAACGGAAAAGTGCAAGCCGCCAAACTCACGAGACAATATATAGGCTAGGTCAGGTTTCGTTCAATGACCCAACTTAGGCTCGTTAAACGCGCAACATTTCTCTTGTGGTATCAGAAAGCTTGTGACTAGCGGTACGTATAATTTTGTTTTCGGATTCTGTTGATCCTATGGATCTGAAGGATAGATAGCTTATTATCAGCTTGTGCGCGACTAAAGTTTCTTAAGTTGTTTCTCCCCCTGGAAACATGATGGTGCAACGGTCACTTCTCGGTACTTTATCCACTGGTTTCTAGAAACAGTTTACGAGTACAAGACAACTCAGAAGAAAGAGGCATTGTAAGAGGAAAGTACTACATTCCAGGACAACCCGGACTTAAGCTTTGGAACTCTACGTCTCAAGTCCAACACTCGCTAATAGAGACATTTAGCACCAAGGTTTTCATGTTAACGGCAAACCGCAAACGGCAGTTTCAGGTTAGGCGTTCGGCGTTAGACGTTTGTGACCACTATCGGTTTAGCTACGAAGACATGAAATAATTATTTCACTTAAAGAGGCCGCCATATTAAATTTCCAGACAACAGCAGTGTTGATTTTCAAATGGAAACAAAAAGTCACTCATTGGCTAAAAATTATATCTAAGCATGTAATAAGAAGACTGGTTTACTAATTTTCTTACTGAGCACGTGGTATAAACAGAAATTCAAGATATGAAACGTTCAGGTAAATCACTTACGTGAAAACCCGCGTTAAGAACTCCAAACGTGACCACAGTGCTTTGTCACGTGACTTCTAGCGGTTTGCCGTTTGAGGTTTCCACTGAAAACCTTGGTGCTAAATGTCCCTAATATTAATAATTAAATCAATGCGCCTCCAGTTGACAAATGTCTCTTAGCTTTCAAGGAGCTGTTTTACCTCAAAACATTTTAGTTATCAAATGTACCTTTGCTGTTCTCATTCCCTTCAATCGAACAACATACATAATGAGGCAATGCGTTTTGATATTTCAGCGTCCTGCCCTGATCCTGGACTGCCAGAACACGGTAGAAGAATAGGGTCCAACTTCGCCCATGGAATAACGGTGAAATTCTTGTGCTTGCAAGATTTCAGCCTGGTTGGAAGTCAATCGATGACATGTCATGACGGGAAATGGAGCTCTGTTCTTCCCGTTTGCAAAGGTAATACTCTTGGGTAATTTTCTTTATATTTGCGGTGAAATTGTACAAGAAAAAGGCAATCAGTTTCTTTCATAACACCGAGTACTAGTAGGTTTGATAACTTAACATTATTTTAAAATTGTTAAAGGAACACCACATTCAAACGTATTTTAAAGAGCATATAAAGAATTTCGTGTGAATCAACTTTTCAAAAGAAAAATCCTCAGGTTTTAGTCGTAATTCAAATTAAAAATACAACGCGTACGGGGTCCTCTGAAATAAACCTTTTTTGTCTGTTCAATTTAAATCTAACTAAAGTCTCTTTCCATCTTAGCATCTTGTAAAGACCCAGGAGCCCCTTCAAATGGTGTTAGACATGGAAACGAGTTTGGTCACAACAAGCGTATCTCCTTCACATGTCTTCCGGGATTTCAGCGGATTGGAAGTTCGACAGCATTGTGCATCAATGGAAAGTGGAGTGCTACTCTTCCTCAGTGTAAAGGTAAAAAAGTTTGTTGTTCGCGATAAATTCAACTTAACAAAGTTGCTAAACAATTATTTTGTTTTAAGCTGTTTGCCTGGATCCTGGGATCCCTGTGAATGGAAACAGAATCGGCAATGATTTCCTCGATGGGCAGACTGTGGCATTCGGATGCCAACCAGGCCACACCCTGGTTGGGCCGCAGGTTCTACGATGTGTGGCGGGCAAATGGGATAATGACTTACCAGAGTGTAAAGGTTAGTTTTGAGGGATTTAAACAGTAGATATCAACCAAGAAAATTGAAAAGAAAATAGTAATAAAATAATAATAACTGCTACTGCAGACCTTGGGAACAAGGTTGGGAGAGAAACCTAAAAGATCGTAATGTTCGCCAGGCTTAAAAAGAAACATGATTTGCTGACAACATCTATCTCCTTATTCAAATCCTTGCTATAGAGTACTAGTTAAATAGGATCTTTCTTGGTGAGCGATCGATAGCAACTCTCATATTTCTGCGGCAGTTCTTCCATATTATTTATCGTACCTGCGATGCAAGGAAGTTGCTCCCTAACTAATAAAACACTGTTGCTTTGTTGTTTCTATTCAAGCG
>OZ026597.1:39808973-39813973 GCA_964020085.1 Micromussa lordhowensis
TGGTGGAACAGCTGCCAGTTAGATGGAAGCTTAAAAGCATCGTTTTTACCAGTGACTGTATTGTATTGCTAAGTATTGTCTTGGACGCTGAAAGGAATGGATCCTTTTGTATAGAACAATCGAATGATTTAAGCATCCCTTGGTATATTTCTTTTATAGGATTTCAACTATAAATTTATCAAAACACTCTTGCTTTATTATTTTTAGCAAACTGCAAGGATCCAGGAATTCCGCGAAATGGCATACGGACAGGTGACAATTTTGGACACGGTCAAACGGTTAGCTTCAAGTGCAATAATGGGCACACGCTGATTGGTAGCAAATCGATGGACTGTCGGAATGGAGTTTGGAGTTCATCTCTACCTCAGTGCAAAAGTAAGTAAATATGGAATGAATATTATGTGATAGTTGTTCACATATTTTTTCGGCATTTAATTTGTTTTTTAAGATACAAACTAGAGATAAGAAGAAACGATGTTTCGATCTCGCTGAGGTCATTTTCAACGTTAAAAAGTGATTAAAAATGTTTGCATATACGACTTAAATAAGATGTGAGAATTTGAAAAGAGATAAAAATGTGTGAATATGCACCATGCGTTACAAGACGTGAGTCAAAAAAAAAAATACAAATGGCTAGATAAGACATGTCAATAGGAACTACAATAAGATACAATGAGTGTGAAATATAAGATACTCTGGTGATAGATGTCCAACAGTAGCAATTAAATGTAGACATGATGATAGATGCGAATGCAGTAATAACACTACTAGAAAAATGACCTGAAACAATTTTCCGGCTTTGAACGGAATTCGAACCCACGACCTTTGCGTTACCGGTGGATTGCTCTCCCAACTGAGTATCAAAGCCACATGAGGGCTAACCCACACGCGAGCGCTTTTTACACTTTGGAATTAGTCCTCGTGTATATTTGAACCTCATCAACTGATTTAAACTATTTGTGTGTGCTACCTCAAGAAATACTCTTGTTCGCGGGGAAAACAAAATGAAAAAAAAATACTCTCGAAATCATGAGCTAATAGCCCTGAGCTTGTGAACATTTATTTATGTGATCCTGGCAATCCACTGAACGGGCGCAGAATAGGCTTGGATTTCCGGAATTTTGCCAAGCCAACTTTAAATTGACTGGCGCTGTCAGAATGGCGTGCCTCGACGGAGCATGAAGTAACAAAGTTCCCACATGCAAAGGTAACGTGGAGGTGTACGCCAGATGATAAACGTGGCATCTCAGGTTCTTTGTTGGCTTTGAAAAAAATATGAAAATTAACTGGCTTTTAATTTTTTTAAATTTCTTTTAACTAAAACTGAGGCTGTGTTCCTGTTTCAGCTGTTTGCAAGATTCCTTCAAAGGTGGACAACGGAGTGGTATTGGCGGACAAATTTGATAACGAGAGTATCATCGAATTTACTTGTAACCATGGCTACAAGTTAATAGGCGAACGTGTATTACGCTGTGACAGCGGTAAATGGAATAACAACATTCCAAGTTGTCACAAAGGTAACGGGCCGAGTTTGACTTAAGTAGTTGCTGTGTAAAGGCATTTGTTTTCCGCTATGAATTTCAAGAGTTACCTGACTAAATATAAATCCGTTGCCAGTTTGGCTTTTTGGGAAGGCTTGAAGCCAATGGTAAAACAAAGTGGTCCCGCTCAAAGAAGTGCTTTCATGTTGAAGTGATTGTATGGGCAATAGGACCATTTGCTGCATGTTGAAAATGCTCCTCCGAACATTTTTCTCATAAGTTACATGGTTTATTTTATATCTTCCGCTTTCGATTTAGATAAAAAAAATGCATTTTTTGTACTCTAGATGTTTGCCCCAGTCCCCCCAGACTTGTTCACGGCTCGCATGATGGTAATGACTTTAGCAATGGTAGAAACGTTACATACTCTTGTGACCCTTCGTACGTGTTGGAAGGATCTGAGGTCATGGAATGCCTGGACGGAACGTGGCTTGGCCAAATTCCAGTTTGCCGAGGTAACGAGAAAGGGCAATCAATGATGTACAGCCGTAGATTGTTGATATTCGTGGGCTTAAGTCACTGCACGGCGAGCGCAGATGTCTTACACGATGACAACGTTTCTGAAATTGTAATGACATTGCTTGAGAAAATATAAATACGTGAAAACTCTAGGATTTTAACGTTCTGCCGGTGCAAAATTGCTTCGTTGGTAATGTGATATATCAAACATGAGAATCCATGTCTTACCATATTTCCAGACGATCGCGAGGAGAAGGGATTTTAAAACATTATTTTTGACGAGCTTCTAGGTGTTTGGAAATGTGTTGAAATACTGGTCGACTGTTTGATATATCTTCTAAATCCAAACTAAGGAGAAAACGGAAAAATACAATTGTAAAAATTTGTGCTAATCCAAACACTGTCACTGTTATGACTACCTTTGTTTCAAATTGATCAATTATTAACAACTTTGAATTGGGAAGCGGATCTGGGCGATTTTTAACGAGCGAACTGTTAATCTTTTTATTATACATCAGACTCACTATGAAAAATCTGATTGGTCGAGAGCATTCAATCAGTTCACAATAGCTTGTGAACTTGACATGATAAATTAGCAGATATTGCATTTATCATGTCAAGTTCTACGTCTGCCTGGTTACTAAGCCCCTTGGAGTGTTCTCCTCAGAAACAGAATGGCTGAACGCTTCGGTTTCTGAGGATGAATTATATGTGTAAATGTATAATGAAACAATTATTGTGTGTACAGATAACACAGATCTCGGTTTTGATATATCATGATATCATGCTCAACCTCATCCAATAGTTGTTTATGGTGTCACTCACTGATGTCCACCATGTAACACATCGTTTTGACCAAGTTCTTTGATTTCTTTTAGCTCCTTGCCAACCCCCAACTCAACCAGCAAATGGATTTATGTTTGGGGATAACATCCAGCACCAAAGTAGTGTCCAGTTCTGGTGTGACGAGGGGTTTATTTTACGAGGTTCAAATAGCAGTCAGTGCATTGATGGAAGATGGGATTCTCCAACTCCTGTTTGTGAAGGTAACATTTACTCGATTGAAATAGTCTTTATCTAAAGGAAATGTGGGAACCAACTCTCTGGGCCTTGTGAAGTATTATGATAAATCATTCTCCTATCTACTAGAGGGTTTTCTATTCTAGTTTGAACATACATATGAACCTGGGCAGCTAGTCTAGACATCTGTGAGTAAACGTTCCCAGCTAAAGGTACAATACGACCCATTTTTGAAAGATGTTATGGTCTGAGAAAACCACAGAGATGAAAAGAAAGTACAAGTATTATTTAACTTAAAGATTATTGTACCATAGAATAAATGCGTGATCCAATATGCACTTTTTTTTTGCTTTTCGAACGGAAAGGTGAAGAGAAGCCATTCGAACCGTGAAAAAAAGCGAACTCATTGTGAACATAAACAAAACAACTCCAGCTTGCGCCAGGTTATAATGTCCCAACGCGTCATCCCAATGAATATGATTGAAAAATTCAAGAACGCAGAATAGGAAATGAGATCGATCTTTTGATTCAATTTTCATTTCATTCTACATCCGCGCTCTACTTTCAGGCACTTGTCTGGCCCCAGCCGACATAGAGCATGGCTCGTATAGAGGAAGTGATTTTACTGCTGGAGATAGTGTCACATACACGTGTGACGATCAGTATTTCTTGGATGGCTTATCTACAATCACATGCCTCGATAGGAGGTGGAACGGAAGTCCGCCAGTCTGTAGAGGTGAGACTAAATAAGATGCTTTACAACGATAATCTGTATATATTCTTAACTTAAGGATAAGATGCAACTTTTTTCAAAGTTAAAAACAAATATTCGGAGGAGGTTCAAAGCAACCTTAAATTTTTGAAAATTTAAGGTGGCTCTGAACCCCCTTCGAAGAATTTTTTTAAACTTTGCAAAAACTTGCATCTTATCATGCTGATTACAATTAGATAATAAAAAACACCTTAAACGATCAAAATCTATATCTATAGAATTAAGTCTTGGCTAACGACTTTGAAAGGAATTTGGTCCAATGATACCAAAAGAACATTGAAACGTATTGTCCGATCGTAGGTGTAAAATATCACGGCTATAGTTAACGTCGGCATGGTCAGTCATTCCCAGTTTTCAGTCGGCGTTCTTGTCTTGTTTTGAGAACTGTTCCACATAGTCAAAAAGGACTAGATATGACTGGATATGACTCGATCGATACTGTAACATTTGTGAGAGGTCTACGCATGTGCTTTCCCAACAGCATCAGTCCTTATCGCGTCATGGGACGCACAAGACCTTAATAATCAAACTACCAGACAACAAAATTCGAATGCGTTCTTCTGATTTTGGATTGACAGACAATAGACAGGCAATGGATGAATGCTTCTCAACGAAAAAAAGGATGATTGAAGAGAATGTCCATCAAATGACTTTATTTTCCTTTTGAAAAATCAAATTGGAGTTCTCGTAGCTGCAGCGAGACTTATATAAAATTTTACAAATAGTAAATTCAGCAAAGCAAATAACTTGAATTTGCTTCTTATTTTTCAGCTCCCTGTACTCCTCCAGTTGCCCCAGTCGATGGTTTTGTGTTCGGTGATGGTCGTCAACATCATAGCTCTGTTCAGTTCTGGTGCAAGCAGGGTTTCACACTGCGTGGCTCAGCGAACAGTCAGTGCGTAGATGGGAAATGGGACTCACCGATTCCTTTTTGTGAAGGTGAGCTACATCTATTTTCCGTTACTTACTTCGTTCATGTCTAACGTCACACTCAAACCTATACATCAAATACTAGCTAGCCCAATCGGAGAGACTTCATCGTAACGTGCTTCAATTTATTTACTTATTTTTTTACAATAACTGCAAAAATTCTCAAAGTAGTCTAAGGATCCACTCGGCTATCGCCTCGTGAATCCACAGCTACTTTGACAATGGATAAAGGGGGTACGTCTCTAAAGAAAATGTGGTGCTGCGTCGGCGGGGAGCAT
>OZ026597.1:39816473-39833973 GCA_964020085.1 Micromussa lordhowensis
TTTTCATTGGCCGAGAGCCCACCACGTGACCTGCAAAGAACTGCCTACAATTACTGTTCTGCTCACGCGTAGTACCGTCTAAATATGTTTGCTGCAAATAATATTCTGCTCATGCGTATTTGTAGCCACGCTCCTGTTTGAAAAATGGCAGATCCCTTCCCTGAGCTGTCAGAGAGTGATTTAAATATGAAAACAAACCTGGTAATCGAATGATAAAAAATAAACACAATTTTTTTTCCTCAGCCTTCGGCTTCGGCAAATAACTGATCTGCTCGCCACTGACAAATCACGACATTTTGCCCAACCTCGTCCCAATAATTGTTAATTATTTGTCATTATTATGTTGCAGCTAGGAATTGTGGTCATCCGGGAACTCCCGTGAACGGCAATATAAACAGCTATGTGTTTACTTACGGGAGTACAGTAGAGTACACATGTGATAAAGGTTATACATTAGTTGGATCCAAGCAAAGAGTTTGTCAAGCCAACCAAACGTGGAGTGGAACATCACCTCAGTGTACAAGTAGGTTTGGTTCATTCATTTTAATCTAATTACATCATCGTCATCATCGTCATCATCACCATCATCATCATCATCAGTCCTTATCGCGTTATGGGACGCACAAGGTCTTAATAATCAGACTACCAGACAACAATACGTTCTCCTGATTTCGGTTCGACAGACAATAGACAGAAAATGGAAGAATAGTTTTTAAGGAGCCAAATTCTTCAGTGTAAAGCAATGAAACCCTACACAAGGAGCCAAAAGATCATCGTTTCATACAAATTGCCACTGTTGAATTGTTTCGCAGTATTACCGCAATATTATTCCGGCTGTACCACAGTTGTATCGAAGTGGTACCGAAATCCTAACTCAGGCGGACCACACCGCTAAAATATTTGTTCACTCACAAATCATTATTTTTATTTTGTATTATTTAGCGGTAAACTGCGGTCCAATCGCTGCTCCTATTAATGGCGAGAAGATCATAGAGACCTCAACGTTCCTTAACGGAGAGGTAAAGTTCCGGTGCATTGGACTACAGTTTAAATTGGTGGGAGACTCAACACGAAAATGTCTTGGAAGTGGACAGTGGAGTGGTACACAGCCAACTTGTCAATGTATGTCAATTTATTGCTTGAATTTCTTACCTTTCACACTATAAGAACCATGACTTAAGTTTCCGTTTCCGTGGTGAAGTCAATATAGTTTTTTGTTATTGCTAGCATTCACATCATTTTAAATATAGAATGTGTTTTCTGATGAAATTTAAAATTTACAACTTTTACTAAGAGGAAACGTTAATTACTCATTTAAATTGTGAAGTGCTAATGAACTACACGGGATTAGCGCTATATAAATGTTACTTAATTTTATTATTTTTATTATTATTATTATCATCATCATCATCATCATCATCATCATCATCATCATCATCATCATATACCTGATCTCCGGTAGGACATTAATTTCGAGTTCGTTTTGTCTCTTTTTCAAATTTACGTTTCGGATAAGTCAGTTTCACTTTGCTCACGTGCTCTTTTTTGAACATAAAATGCTCTACAGCAAGCTCGGTGATGAAACAAATGACGAAAATTTCAATGACTCGTTAAGGAAATATGATAATTTGACTACTATTTAAAGTATCTTTTTTTCCAGCTATTTGAGCGATTTTCATTTGAGTGTTCACGAGAAACTGGATTTGCATGACCACGCTACACAATTAACTTAAGGTCATTCATCCGAAATAGAACCCAACACAAGATTTGTTTCAAACTTTGTCCATTTATTAAGTATAGTAATGATACTCAAAAAATGAAATAAAAAAGGGGATCACCGTGCTCGCTTAAGAGATATGATGGGCCAATCTCGCCCCGTTTATGCCTAATCACGCGCGTTATTTCATCAGTTCTCCTTACATTTTGCGGTAGCTGGAAGCAAAGGTTATTAACGCAAAACTTGAAAAAAATCTTGATAGGCAGAAAGTCTCGAGTACTTGGAGCAATGTAACATATAATTTATGGGAAAATCACACAATTCTAAATGACACTGACTCAAAACGTTCCTCAAGTCGTCGTTTTCGAGGTCATATTCTGCATCCTCCAGTAACGGATTTGTGCACTCTTTTAGCTATATCTTTTTTCCTTCCGAACAATTTTTTTCCTAACTTTTTAACTTAAAGAGGATAATTGTTACACCAAATTTATGTAATAAAAAATATAGGTCACGGATTTGTGTACTCTTTTAGCTATATCTTTTTTTCCTTCCGAACAATTTTTTTCCTAACTTTTTAACTTAAAGAGGATAATTGTTACACCAAATTTATGCAATAAAAAATATAGGTCATCATGCTCGTTTGAGAGAAAACGAGCATTTATTTCGCTATCGAGCTTAGCTTGAGGGAAATTTCTTACGCTGTGTACGTGCAGCCGCTCATGTGCGCGCGCAAATGACGCGAATATCGTGCGCAGTATGGATGCGCAATGCAATACTGAGCAATAACCTTAAAACACTCGCGCCACTAATTTGTCCAATCAGAAGTAAAACCAATCATTACTCGCTCACACACGTTTACCCGCTTTTTGTGACAGCTACATATGTAATTACTTCGAGTTTAGATTGTTTCATTGGATTTCTGTGTACTTTGTGACTGACTCGAGTGATGAGTTTCAATTGGAAACAGCTCTAATGGTCGTCTCGGGCTTGATTTGTTTTGTAGTGATCAATTGCGGGGATCCAGGAACTCCTAAAAATGGTATCAGAACGGTTCATCGCGGTTTCTACTACTCCGGCTATGTGATATACAAATGCAACAGAAAGTATAGAATGGATGGTGCACCAAGAATCTACTGCTCAAGAAATGGAAACTGGACCAAACCTAAACCTAGATGTCAAGGTCAGTAACAGATAACTTGATTGCAATCAATAACATTTGTTCATTTGCACTGTCGCAGTGAGGTAGTGCTTAGCAAGATTACACGTAATCGTTTTAAGCATAATGTAACTCTAAGCTGCACTGCTGGAGGTCATAAGATTATGGGAGAATCGGAAAATTATATGATATTTTGTTTGTATATTTTTAACGTGCAAAGCATAAAGTGGCAGGGTATAGGAGATGGTAAGGAAGCCTGTAGGTTCACTATGGCTATTGATAAGTACCTTAATCATAAAAATTATAATTTCCTCGATTGTGATTGGTTCAAAAAAACTCCTCTTTTCCACTAATTTACTTGCCAAGTTGTGATCGGACAGTTTGTTATCGGACAGTTCAATAAACCAAGCACATTCAAAGTTGTAGTTTAAATCAACCAATCTCAATTTGAGAGCGACATGAAACAATTAACGCCTCCTTTGTCAGTCTTTAAATGAAAATTTTCCCTTTCTTTTATAACTTGGCTATTCTTCTTTTCTCGGAAATTGCAATTTCTATGATTGATAGGTAATGAGACTTTGTCGTCCAATTCGGTCTGTAATCATATAAGTGATAACAAAATCGGACGACCGCGCAGCGGGAGTCCGATTTGGTTGTTTAGACTCAGTCCTATTACCATTACTTTTTGAAAAGCTAATTTGTCCTTACTCAACTGTTCATGTTAGTTTATCTTGTGCCAATATTGTAATCACCCATGGCTGTAAAACAGTCATGTTAGGCCCACACATATCTTTCCTTGTACTGATTTAGTTTTGTCGTTCGTTTTATCTAGGTTCTTTAGCTTTTAAAACTAGCTTTTAAGGTAGTTATGTTTCGGCAGCCTTGCTGACCTTGGTTGAAACCTCCACGAAAGTTTAAGTTGTTGTAAGATTCCGTTTAAGGATTACCTTTCCCACCATGTCCATTGGCTCATCATCGTCCCGTTCGTGTGTCTGGTTTTAGTTTAAGTCAAACCAAGGAGGTCTTTTGAGTTCTCAAGGTCTTTGAACCCGTATAATTGTCTACCATTTAGGTATTTACAGTAAAAGCCGCTGAAGGGCTCAAGACTCATGTTCACTCTCTGCGTTTTAATTTCTAGCTCCCTGTACAAACCCAGGTACGCCCAAAAATGGCCGACGAACTGCAAGTGATTTCAGACATAACAGAACCGTTCGATTCTATTGCGACAAGAATTACCGGTTGGTCGGCGCAAGTAAAATAACATGCAATAACGGAAAGTGGAGTGCCGCCGTACCCAGATGCAGAAATTAGAATCAAAGCTTTGATACAAACGAACTGCGTGATATGAAAAACAACTAAACATAGCTAATAATACGTTTATTTAAACAAAGCTAAAATTAAACCTGGTTAAGGTTAAATGGTGGTTAGTTGACGACTGGGCTACGCGGAATTTAAATTGCCTCAACTAAGCGCGGAATAACCTGAATTCACAAAGACCTCGTTTTAAATGTTTCTCTATAAATGCCCTTGCTGTTGTTTTGACATCAATACCTCTTACTAACCGAGTTCAAGGTCCGTACTGTAAGTTACGCACCGAGATTTTTCCTCTTTAATTTATGGCCCAAGTGCAAAGCGCGCGGGCCATAAATCGCAGGAGCGAAAACCGGGGATCCGTAACTTACAGTACGGACCGAGAAGACGAGGTTAGTAAGATATTTATTGTCTCTACTGTGTGTCTGACGGGTTCGGGAATGGTTTCTATTCACGCACGCGGAACGGCTTCAAGTTTCTGACGCACGTCGAAAGCGAAACGAGTAAATTTGAAATCGTTGCTAGGTAATTAGCACGTTTTAGTAGACAGTTTAAAAGAAAGTTTTAAACTTTTACTTGCTATATAACTTAAGAACACTTGGCGATAAATCTCGAAACGTTTTGGCAACAAGAACAGCTTTAAATTTTAGCGAGGCCGTACGGTAGAATACGGCCCGCTAAATTGACCAATCACAGCGCGTTTAGTAACTGAGAGGTACAATTCTTGGGCTAACTGAACACTTTTCCCGGGCTATTGTTTTCTCTTAACGAAAAGGTTGCTTTTAAAATGTTGTACAGAACTGTGTGGAATGTTTTTTCATTAACTGGACTCAAGGACGTATTTTACGGAAAACGAAATGGGAGTTCAAGCATCACCATTAAACAGCCCTGAGATTGTGGAAGAGCATAAGAACAAAACTTAAGAAATAGGTTTTTCTCTTTGGTCACAATAAACGTTAACGGTTAAATGACGTTTAAACCTATCCAGGAACAAGTCTAACTTGCTCTTGGTGGCTTGTCTACAGCTAAACTTCATCTAGACGTGGCGTAAGATTAACGTCCTTATAAATTACAATAATTGTAGGCTCATTTCCAGTGAAGGCCACGGACATGTTTAACCCAGCCTAGACTCGTTTTAAATAACCGACCCTTAAACACGGAGCGAGCCTATAAAAGGTCAGCGGTTTGCACTTTGTTGGCTAAAACACGGCATTTACGTTGAGTAAACAACTCGAAAACAATCGATATGCTTTCACAAGTGAAACAACAAAAATAAGAAGTTAAAATGCATGTATATGAAGTACGATCCCTGTCTAAATTCTTCTTCTGTAGATGCCATTCTTTTTGTTTTCGCTGACCTTTTTACAAAGAAAGCAAACAAGCGAGAACTTTGCCTTGTGCGTTCGCCTGAAGTATTACTTCGTGCACACAGCGGTCAAACGTGGCGCGCGTGCGCAGTCCTCCCCAAAATTTCGCTTGACAAAGTCTTAAATTTTCGAAAATTTTCGCTTTCAAGCCCAAAGTTAAGACAGTCGCTGAAAAGTTAAGCTTTAAACTTCGCATATGACCAGGACATTTGGTGATGGACATCCTAAAGTCCTCCCAGCTTGTAATTTTCTCTCACAGTACTATTTTTATAACATTTTCCTACAGAAGTCTTGCAGGTTTTCTCTTCAAACTCTTACGAAGTTCGAGGCGGCGAAAACCGGAAGTGGCGTTGGATTTTTGCGTTTGACCGCTGTGTGTACTTCGTGCGAATTTCGCGGGAGTACGACACACCTGGGTGAATAAGCCAATCAAAGCAGAGTATTCCAATTTGTGATGGACGGGCTGAGCCGCTCAGCCTCCATTTATAAGCTCGCTCCGTGTTTAATATGTAAAGTATACATGTAACTAGACAATAATTTTAAAATCGTTTCATTTTAACTTTATTGTGACATTAAAAACATTAAAAATACATTTGGTTTATTTATCTTATACTCGGTTTGCTGTCTCATTGTTCAATCATGACGTCACAGTTTGCCAAAGTAACATCACACGCTTTAAAATGTCTGTAGTCTTGGATTCGCCATTTTGAATTTCAAACTTTTTCAACAAGTCTTGGATTATGGATCCTTGTGTTCCCTTCCTTCAATTGATGGCCGACCAGCGTGCATCGTGCTGCGGCCATAAATAAAAGGGTAGGCGGAAGTGCAGGAGTTTTCCGTGTGGTCACGAGTAATCGGTATTTAAGATAGCGTTCGCCTTATCAAAATCCATGGGCTCGCTCGCCAAAATACGCTGCATTGCAGACTAATAAAGCAAGTAAAACTTAGTCCGCAACTTGTATTGCGGACCTAGAAGACGAGGTTGGTAAGAAGAATGTAGGACCGAGTACCTAAATGAAGTTAGGGCATTTCATTTTTGATTGCCAAGTATAAAAAAATATTAAATTTACATTAAACGCGAACAGAGATATTTTGAGCCCTTGCACTAGCAAGGTAAAAACTCCATAATAATCAACTGTTTTTGCAGCTCCTAAAAAGGAGCGCTATTTTAATCAAACTTTTTTTTCAGCTCCTAAAAAGGAGCTCTAATTTCGAAATAATTGTAAAAATGTTACTTCATCCTCACTAAAAGCTCTAACACGTCCATCGACGCAATATTTAATCTTCTAAGAAACTGATCCAACTTAAGTGAACACCTACCCACACTACACGCCCGAATAGGCAGTTTTTGTAGAAACGCCCGCAAAGACTTCTGGTAGCTTTAGAAAATAATGTGCTGTGATCTTCTGTTCATGCTTAAGCTACCAGACGTCTTTGCGAGCTCTTTACTTCAACACTTTCTTCTAAGAAACATTTACGTGTGAAACGTCATAGTGAAAACTGTCTATGCATACTTTGGAGGCCAGCCTTCCGTCCCTTTTCACTGTAACTACTGCTAAGGTCCTTCTGCACATGAAGCGAACACGTGAATGTGCGTACCGTTTGCTAGAAATACTGTTGGCATACACATAATGGATCAGCTGATTTTAGCATTTGATAACTTGTCGAGGGTGCTGTGACTTTATGTTTGAAGTCAAATCCTCGGCTTTTCTCTTTCTAGACAGAGGCATGCTGCTCGCTGTTGTGCGCTGTGCTTCTTTAGCCTTCTTTATTCGTTGAAGGGCTTCAACGGCCTCTCTAACGTAGAGGTGATTTTCGGGAAGGAACTCGTAACGTCGAATCGTTTCAAGTGCACGACTGTAATAATCTGCAGCCGAATCTATTTTACCCTCCTGTTCAATCAGGCTACCGAGATGGTACAAACTCCGCCCCACGCGCAACTGGTTACCAATATCACGTCTAATGCTAAGGGCTCTCTCCATGAAATGCCTCGCTTTTTCAAAACGTGAGCACCTGAGGTGGAGTCTGCCTAAATTGTTCAAGCAAATTGCCACTTGTTCTTGCTTTTCTCCACAGATTTCCAATTGGATTGCGAGTGCCTCTTCGAGAAATCTCCCTGCGTCGTCATAGCGATCACAATCGATGCTTGTGACTCCTAAATTATGCAAGCACCGTGCCACTATCAAATGTTTTGTGCCAAAAAGTTCACGGGAAATGGACAATGCTTCCTGGAAGTATTGCGTTGCCTGGGGGTGATTGCAAAGGCTTCCCTTTACATTTCCCAAACCGACTAAACATTCCGCCACTTCACCACTTCTTTCTCCACGTATCTCACGGAAGATAGAGAGTGCCTCGTGAAAAAACTTCGCTGCATCTTCATTGCGCGAGAAATTAAAGTTCACACGCCCTAACTGACGTAAACATTCTGCAACAGCTTTGTGTCTATCTCCATAAATCCGACGCCTCATCGCCAGTGACATCTCCAGGTACTTTATAGCACGAACATATTCGCTCATGTCAATGAGAGCACTTCCACAAAAGAAAAGTAAAAGAGACGATGTTTTCTCGTCGACACTGACGCTTCCCTCAAATACGCCAACTGCTACTTCTATGCACTTCTTTACGGTTGGCGTTTTCCCATATTTAAGGCACATAGACGCACAAGGAACAAAGCACTCAAAGAAGTCAGCAAGCGGGGTAACTTCAATGAGACGAGTATAAAAATCGGTGTTGGAGAGTTGGAAGGAAATGACATATGATAGGAAAGCGTTCAAATGCTCAACGAAAATCTTTGAAGTCGAGCTATCTTCCACGGTGAGACTCTGAACAGGGCCGAATGCTGCTGAAATCACTTCAATTTCCTTTCCTGGTTGGATGCAGACTTTCTTAGTACTTCTTATAATCCGATACAAAACTTGGTGAAGCCACAAAGTCTGTTCACCATCTTTCTTACAAGAAATCTGCACTAGACTTGACTGCATTATCTTTGCGATGATGTCCTCTTCGTCCAAGTCAGGCTTTCGCTTTGAGACGAATTTGACGACAACTTCCAGTGGAATCGGTCCAGGAGCGCAGATGGAAAGGAACTGAAATGTATGAAGTAAAACATCTTCATTAAAGACTTCTCTTTCTACAGCCATTCGCACGGCAACAGGCATTGACTTTGTGTAGCCGCTGTCGCATTTCCTCTTGATCTCGCCCATGGTCTCTTCCTTTCCACGGTTTAGTTTATCTAGATATGTCTTCCAGTTGAAGTGACCTGATCCACGGGAACGCACACTGTAAACGTACCAAGCAGCGCAGGCCAATGCCAGAGGCTGGTAATCTAAGGCTTTGGCAACATCTTGCACATTTTCTTGATTTGCCATCTGCGAGACGTTTGTAAGAAGACTCACAGCATCATCAGGATCCATGCCGTCACAGAGAGAGATGTAGTGACTACGAGATCCATTGTCAGGAATGGTACTACTGTCTTGGGTTGTAACAAGGATTTGTCCATTGCCGTACTCTTTACATCCACAAGTTGGCCAGAATCCTCGGACAGCTTCGAGGTTAACGACATTGTCAATTATGAGGAGCCAAGTCGAAAACTCTTTCATTTTTGGAGTTACTAATCTCTGAAACTGCCCCAACTTTTCGTCAATGGAACCTTTTGATGTCGTTATTCTAGCAACAGCAAATTCGGTACAACCGAGGGCTCTACTTAGGCTGTCATATGAATTGAATAATGTCTCCAGAGTCTCGGCATTTAAAGTGGCAACGAAAACAAGTTCACTGTGGGAAACCTGTTTGTAAAATGCTTCTCCAACCATTCTTGCAATTTGACTCTTGCCACAGCCAGGATTACCTGACAAATATGTTGTGGTGATTTCTCCATCGCTGCTATTTTTGAGTTTTTCCATTTGTTTGAGGATCATCGACACTTCACAGAGGCGTTGCTGAATTGCATGAGAAAGTTTTGTAGGAAGGTTGCCTAGGAACGTCTTGGGATTGGATTTGAGTTCCTCTTCGAGAGCAGTTGACTTTTCTTGCCAGGCTCTAACTTTGTCTTGCTCTTTGACTAGTTGATCCCTAAGAAGCCTCGATTCCTTTACAGGGAAACTCTTCTGATTGGCAATTGCTTTGATATCCCCGACAGGAAGCTTTAACCCCAGGAACGCTGCTTCAACTCTTCCGATCAAAGATTTAAAGTCGATTTCAGAGATATAACCCTTGGACGCATGAGCAAAACTTTCATTACGAAATACTCGAAGGTTATGTACGTGGTTGTATATTGTAGAATTGAGAAAGTCTCCAATACTTCTGGAGAAAAGAATTCCAAAAAACAGCGCTGTACAGTCCCACTGCTTGCGGTTACCATTTCTCATGATACTTAGCAATGTCGCATTGTTCGTTTTACTTGCTCTGTGTAGTTCTTCTTTCTCAAATTCTTTTCCATTCTTCAAAGTGTCCTCCCATATTCCGGAAATTCCCATGTATCTCTTATCCCACTCCTGTTTGAAGACTGTCCTAAGCCCCTCTGTGATAATGTTCACCGTAATGTGGCATATTCGGAAGAAATTCAGTTGTTCATCAGAATACTCCATAAAGGCACGTTAGCTCCAGTGTCTGGTATGAGAGAATGAAGTTCTTAAGTTACATCATAAATTAAAGAAACATTATCATCTTAGTTTGGCTAAAGTTTGGGTAACGGTGACAGTTTGGCAACGTTATGCAATGGACGAAATGGGCGAAAAGATGAATGAAAATTCGAGAGAAATGGCCATATTTGAAGGCGTCATCTACCAAAACGACTTGTGCTAATTGGCATGAGCCGAATGTTTCACCTAACAAGGTAATCTTGAGTGTGACTGGCCTGTACATAGAAACCCGGTAAACCGGCCTGGCACCCCGTAGCGAAAGGAAAATTGGCAAATAATCTCATGGAAATATTCAGCCCGGTTATCGCGAAATTCAAAAGAGAAAATCAAGGAGTCGCCACGTAAGGTTCTATCTTTCATGTCTGTCGTAGTTGCGCTAGCCAACTCTTGTAATTTGACGGCGGCAGACGAAAGACTTCTAATTCTATAAAGAAGAACACAGGTAAGGTAAAGTAACGCCACCAGGTAGGGGCGCCTTCTTGAGAGAGCGAAGCCATCTTTTCCGGGCTGAAAATGTTCCAGATCGCGGCCAATTGGCCGGGCTAGCGGCCGATGCACCCGGTATATGATTTCTGAGTATCAAATTTCGGTATTGAAAACTTTCAATGGTGATCCACCACAATAGTCTTGGGCTTGGTAAAGGTAAAGTCTTGATACGAGCCAGGCCGGAGCTTATCCCGGTTTCTGTAGCATAAAGCGACCAGTAGTATTTTTCCCCCCTGGATGGGATGCTAGTCCATTTCAGGGTTAGCCCAGCGTTATATTCGCCGGTACCCATTTGTACACATGGGTGGAGAGAGGCACTGTGAGAGTAAAATGTCTTGCCTAAGAACACAACACAATCTTAGTGAGCTTAAGAAAACCCCGACGACGAAGGCAACGAGAACGCCAGCAAACAACAGGTTTAATAAGCAAAACAATAGCTGTGCACGTGCGTTATTAATCTTTGTACACTTCTTTCCGGTCCTCTGCAAAAACAAGATCGAAATGACCAAGTACTGCGTAGTCTGCGCAACGCGAACGACGACAGCTATTTTTTCGTATTTCCATTTGGAATTGAACGCAGTCATTGCATATTTAGCCTGGCCACGTTTTTACAACCATTGGAGTTACTGTACTGAACGGATGCAGAGAATTGCGAATTTCGCTGGTACAATTATGTACTTATTGACTGAGTGGGAGGGCCGGACGGGAAAATATTTGGCTCGGGTGAGGTCGGACCGAGCGCAGCGAGGTCCTTACGTCCTGACCGAGAGCCAAATATTTTCCCGTCCGGCCCGACCTTACTCAGTCAATAAGCATTTTATCATATGACCACTTAACAATTTTGAAAATTCTGTTCGAGCCTAAATAGGACGCGATTACATAAGATCAGACGACTGCGCGCTTCACGCTTCACTGAAATTGTTTACAAATCTTCATCTGAAGACTCGCGAAAACGTCGGCGTCGTTTCAAGCTATTTGTCGACCTCTTGGATTCTCTAAAACAAGGGACAACCGGGCAACTGAATGTTTATGACACATGTTGGCTCCTGCAAACAGTGCCTGGGTTTGCTGACTTTGCTGATGTAGTGGAAATTACACGGTTAAACACAAGCGAGTGTTTATATTTATCTGGATGAACCGTGCGGCAATGAATTTGTATTCGCATTCAGTTTTGTCCCTTCAAATAACACTGACGTAGAAACTACAGAGCAGTTTATCCTACTGCACACAACCTGGAAGGTACGTTTGTGATTTTTCTGGTTCAACCAACTTCTCCCAGAAACTCTGAAACTCGAAGAAAACATTTAAGCTTATATCGTACTTTGTTTACTTCTTCGGTTTTCTTTCTTTTGACCCACGACGAATTCTTCGATGTTTGAAGGAAAGAAGTTTCGCCGACTGTTTGCTTATTTGAAAGGTTAATTATTGGACAGTTTATCCGGAAAAGTTGTTTCCTTGACCGCCTGTTTGCTTGTTGGTTATTTCTTTCTTTGCTTTCGGAGTGAGTTGGCGACTGAAGTAGTTCTGCATGGGACAATTCGCCTGGATAGTAAAATTCGCTCTCAGAATGTTCACTTTCATGACTCATTGTGGAGAGAACAAACCTTGGCAGCAACAAAATATTGTTTTTGCCATTAACACGCATCGATTTTGCCGCACTCGTTTCTAGTAGGGCCGTACGCATTTCTAGTAGGGCCGTACGTGTTTTTCCGGCCCTATCACTTCGACGCTTACGGCCCTCATACGGGACCTTTTCTCTTATGGTTTTGCAAGGAAATTGCGCGCGGGCCCGTACGGGTCATGTGATAAATAAATTTAGTTTTGACTAGGCGTCGTCCTTGGCGTCGCCGTCGTCGTTTCTTAAGCTCCCTGGACCTATCGATCCGGAGTCGATCGCACTGACCATGAGGCTACCGTGCATCCACTAAGTCTTGGCATGGGTCACTTTTAAATTGTAGAGTTTTGGACCTCAGCTGACTTGCGTATACTATGAATTTTTATAAAACCAAGGCGTTAGAAAGAAAAAATATATATTATCCGACTCCTTCCGCGCGGTATCAAGTACATGAAATAATAAAGGCGGTCGTTTCATGAATCAAAAGCATAACCAAGTAACTTTCCGCGGCTTGTCAAACTTGCTTCCAGTAGCGGATCCAGACCTAACGGGGGGGGGGGGGGGGGGGCCTGCCGGGGCTCTTCCCTAGATCCGCCACTGCTTAGTTTCTTTCTCATTCAATCGATATTTATAAGCCTTTTTTCTCGTTACTCCGTTTCGCTGTTTACTAACACCCTGTTTTCTGCCTAGATCGATATTCAACTGAGTGCTGTAGAACCAGCACCAAGATTATAACACTAGCTAAACGTACGCAGACAATCCAATGAACCAGTCAAAACTTCAACGAATTACATGCGCGAAGAGCGGGAAACGTGAGAGTTACTGCAGTTGGTTCTGGTTTTACTTCTGATTGAATGAAAAAGTGGCGCGACTTTTTAAAGCGAATGGTGCAGCATAGGGTGCGTCCCTTTGTTGTGATCCGGATCCGGGTCAGTGATCCAAGATCACACGGATCATGGTACATCAAAGGAACCGAACAATCCAGTCTGGTCACGGATTCATCGGCTTCTTTGATGTACCATGATCCGAGTGATCTTGGATCAATGATCCTGATCCAGATGGATCACTGATCCTGATCCAGATCACACCAAAGGAACGCACCCTATTAGTAATGCAAATCCAATTATTACTTTTTGAAACTCACTGAAGTGCAAACCGCTCTATAAATACATTTTATATGTAATGTTTCCTTTACTGCGCAGCGTATCTTGACTTATTTTTTGGTCATATCTTTTTGGGGTTTATCTTGTCCAGTAACAGGAGGATGCACAGTTGAATACGTAAAAACAGAATGTGCTCAAACAAAATGTTTATATGATCGCAGTTTCTCGGAATTTTCCATGACATCATGTCAAAAAGCAAACATCTTTTAAAATTCCTGTATACACACAAACAATTCGTGTGGACTTAAATTGTCAAAAATCGTTGGGCTGAAAAAGGAAACTACATTTTATCGTTTCTTTTATTCGCAGCAGCCGAACGGCGTGTTTTCTAGAACTTAATCTGTTATTCATGTTTACAAGGCGTACAGCTACGCATCATAACATTGATGGCATGTCGTCAGTAGTACTTCGAGCAGAAATACTCTCGTTCATTATTTCACGGAAGTTACATACCTTTTTAGCAATTGTCGAAGCAGTGTAAAAGCTCCTTTTTCCTTACTATCTTTTTCGTGCATTGGCTCGACACCTTGTTATCATCATACCTCGACTCCTTCCAGTCATCGTTTCTCGGTACGCCTTGTGAGACCTGATGCGTCAAAATGATTCAGCAAGATATTGGAGCTCCTGTAGTACATATTGTTTCGCAGTCCTGTATATGAAACGCTCGTCTTCGTTTCGTGATGCACCGTGTTTCGTTTAGATTGAGTATATTCTTTTGTGCTTACGAAGTATATTGAAAGGCGGGTTTAGTCCCTCGCACATCTGCATCGAAAGCGGAAACTGTAGAGGGACTTTCCCTACAATATCGAAAATGGAATGTGTATTCGGCAGTAGAGCTAGGAAAACCAAAATGATCGCTCATTTTATATACCTTAATAATTAAAATATCTTTTTCTAGTTTAGGCATATCTCATATATTTCTTTATCGTCCAATTTAAATTTATTGTTATGTTCTACACCAAGGTTCAATACAAGCTTTAATCTCTCAGACAAAATTTCATTTTGGATACACGGGAGGTCATGTCTCTTCTCAGTGAGTGGTTATAAACAAGACCCAACATATTTACAGAATACTGGGAAAAGGGTTCTTTTTGTTTTCTGGAACGAAAATTGAAGCAATATCAGTGAAACTCATGACTTTTTCGTTATGTTTTGTTTCTATGCTCTTCAAGGCTGTTTCAAAAAGCTGATTAATTTTTACCGCCTTTTGAATTTTCAAACTCATTGATTTCTGTGCAAATACTAGCTCTCTTTTGTTTTTGTTTAACACTGTAGTGCTATTATAGTTATTCGCAGAAGACAAACTTAAAGAAACAAATAAACAAGTCACGTGACATATACCAACCAACAAACAATTGAGGACATGCGTAGCTTTGGCTCTGAGGACATGCGTAGCATTTAGCAAACCAACGCAAAAATAAGCTGAGGGGAGGGGGTGGGGGTGGGGAGGAAGATCGGCGTCTTCACACACTGCTTTCGTACACATGTAGCCAGGCTTTCTTTCTGAGAAACGTTTAATTGATCTTAATATCAAACATTTTATCTAGTTATATACATTACTTTCAAAAAACAAAAACTACAAAATGTTTGTCCCAAGTATGATTTAAAGAACTCCTCGAATAATAATTATGATAATTAAGAATAATAATTTGCTTCAGAGTAACGACTCTAATTCAAGCTTTGTCAATACTTGTGATTCACTGCTATTAAGCGGGAAAAAACAGTTATGTATTCTTTAAACAAAATCGCATTTCTTTATCACAATAAGACGAACCAAAACGTGGTATGACCTGGCTCTGTGTTAAGAAAACTACAAAGCAATGAATTGACTACAACTGAACCAATGAATATCTTCAGTTCAAATGCTATCACAGTGCGACTATTCCAACCAAGGATTCCGTGCAAATTGCTAACTGAAAACGTGGATGATAACAAAAGCACAGGACAAATGATCGCTATTAGTAAACTGAGCGCTCCAGAAGAAAACATTGTAAGCATGCATTCTTACTGTTTTAACACTCTGACGCTATTGGTCAATTTGCAGAGAATTTGCTTTGGTGGCTGAAGATAAGAGGCAGAGGGCCGACTTCTAACACCACTTAGATACATTTCACTGACGGTCTAGCAAATTTAATAACTTTCTTTCATAAAATGAATTACTTCACGCTACATATTTTCCCGCGCATTTCATACACTGCATAATTTCCCGTGTTTTTCTAGCCTCCTACGCAGACGCTCTTTGGGCTCGTCAGTGTTTTCTCGCTCTGCATATTTTCCCGCGCTTTCCTCACGCTACATATTTTCCCGCGCTTTCCACACGCTACATATTTTCCCGCGGTTGGTACAGATAATTAACAATTATCCTGCGAAATCGAGCGGAATATCGTCTGATACTTAGCCGACGAGGCCGTAGGCCGAGTCGGCTAAAATCAGACGATATTCCGCGAGATTGAGCAAGATAATTGTTTTATTATTCAACAAACTGACAACAAAACAGCCTAACATTTTAAAATCTCTCTGTCGACATTTTCTCACTTCACTTTTTCTTCCCACGTACGAAGCTACCGTCGGATATCTGTTACCTACGGATGACATATCGAGAGCATCATGACCATATTTGGATAGTGTTACAATTTGTTGAATAATAATAAACAATTATTGGATGAGGTCGAGCATGATATCATGAATTATCAAAACCGAGGTCTGTGTTATCTGCCGAAGCCGAAGATAACACAGACACGAGGTTTTGATAATTCATGATATCATGCGAAAACCGAATTCAATAATTGTTTTATTATACATTTTTCGCATAATTCATACTCAGAAACAGAAGCGAGGCGTTCAGCCATTTTGTTTCTGAGGGGAACACCCCAAGGGGCTTAGTAACTACGCAGACGTTAAACTTGACATCTGCAGCAGATATTGCATTTATCATGCCAAGTTCACAAGCTATTGTGAATTGATTGAATGCTCTCGACCAATCAGATTTTTCATAGTGAGTCTGATGGATAATACCATCAATTGTTTTCAATTATGATTGGCTGATTCCCCTTTAGCGTGCGCTGCAAAATTACGTTGTGAAATAACTTTGGCTCTGGACAGTTATTAGAGTCACAGTAATGATAGCCACTTTTTACCCGCGGTCTCTTTAAGAATTTCCTTTAGTTATTGACATATTAAGCTATATTTTCACGAAGAACTTAATACAATAAAGGAAGTAAGAGACAATGAGCCAGACTGTAGTTCCAGCAACGTTCATTGCCAGTGCATCTGCATGTTGCATGTGACCGCTAACTCTCCAGCTGAATGGAAAGTACGTCCCTAATATTTCACTTCCAACGTAAACTAAAATAGAGTTCATTCCTGAAAGACGAGAAAATAGTATATGATTAACAAAAAAAAGTCGCTTCATATGGTGTCTGACTTGGTCAGTTTCAGACCAAGTTTGACTGGACAATGCCTCCGCTGTCCACGTTCTAATGAACGTTAAGAGGGATTCCACTGTCTCAGCCCAAACAATATAGTACAATACAATATACAACAATTTTCTTCAGCGAACATGTAAGAACAACTCAAGTAAAATAACACATGTATGCAATGAATTCGTGAGAATCTAGAGGAAAACTAGTCGGATCTCATTTAAAAAGCTGTTATGCATGTTAAGATACATTTACTAAGAATGTAAGTACTAACCAGGGTAACAAAATGGCGCTCCATTCCACCACCCGAACACATCTATCAGCAAGTAACAGAATGAGAGAAGCAGAAATGCCATACCACCAGTTGCAAAGATGAACGACACCGACCTGCAATTTACAAAGCCATCATTAATGTTAAACAAAATACTCTTACTACTTTTGTTTTTCCTTTAGTATATTTTTTTAACTTAGACCTCACCGATTAGGAGATTTACCCGCGCTTTGTGACAGTGTATGAATTAGTAAAAAATATATCGTTCTCTGATTAGGAGATTTACCCGCGCTTTGTGACAGTATATGAATTAGTAAAAAATATATCGTTCTCTGTTTTATGGTCATAGTTAAAC
>OZ026597.1:39841473-39871473 GCA_964020085.1 Micromussa lordhowensis
TCGTTTTATTAACACAGGAGTTATATCCAAACCTGAACTCCCAGAAAGACCAAGAAGGCAGATGTCAAGGTACCCAAAGCACCTTCTGGATCATAAGGAACTTCCGTTTTGTAGGTTTTCTGAAAAGGAAAACAACTAATCAGGAGTGTGGTAAACTGCTTATCGGTCAGTCATTGTTCGAGTTCGCTATACATGTAGTTCACGAGAGAAACGCATTACTTCTGGGAAAGAGAGACCTTGTTTTATGTAATGGGTCAAATTGTTCTCGCATATTGATTGGTTCTTAAGTATGATCAATTGCAGGATAGATGTATAGATGACGCCATTAACATTTTCTTGTGTTTCTTTATTACATAAAACAGATAGATTCCATGTTGCCCTGCGTCTGTTCGGCAATAGATCACAGAAGACGTCAAAATGTGGTAAAACATCAATGACACATTCGGCTAACGTCTCGTGTGCCAATTTTTTGTTCTTACCACAATTGACGTCATCTGTTATCTATTTCTGAACAGACGCACGGCAACATGGAATCTATTTATGTTGATGCCCATTCTGTAATACTGAATTTAACACAAGTAATTATTACACCCTATAGCTATCAATTTCGCATGTAGTCGTATTTTTACTTTACCCTTTACCCTTGCTGTACCCTCGTACTTGATTAACTGTTATTGTATGTGTGTACCTATTTAGAAAATGTATTAAATTCACTTTTTGCACGGTAAATATAATTGTAAATAGTACAACCATCCTAGATTAGCTCTACTATAAGCGGGTTTGTAATCCTTTAAAGTGTAAAAAATTCAAATGATAATAATAAATGGTAAATGGTAAATACATATTTGTTTAATAGATACCATGCAGGTTGGATGTTGGTAAATGTGATGAGGTCCAAATAAATGCCTATCAATGTAGCCAGCATTTCCCCCAGTGCAGTTATATGAATCAGGATCAGCAATTCCACCAGGACCAATATAACCCCTAAATCAAGAAAAAAATACGCTTAAAACCCCAGCCGCAATCTAAGATCCTCCTTTAAGAATTTATTTGTTAAACCTCGTTTTAATTTGAACTCCTATGGTAAATGGCCTTTTCAGTTGTTGCTCCCAAACTTTGGAATGAACTGCCACAAGATGTTAAATGAAGTAGTACCGTAGAGATTTTTAAACGCCACCTCAATTCACTCGAGCTTATAACTTGTGATGGGCTATTTTGTAAGTAAGATAATTTGGTTTTATCAACTGGGTTGATAATGTGAATTGGCCACCGTAAAGAGATTTGGAAGCTGACGTTTCGAGCGTTACAATCGCTCCGACGAAGGGCTAACGCTCGAAACCGTTAGCCCGAAGGGCTAACGCTCGAAACGTCAGCTTCCGAATCTCTTTACGGTGGCCAATTCACATAAGTAAATTCTTAGCTCCGACTAGTGCATTTCTAGCTTTTTGATTGGCTAAAAATCTCCGACTATGAGCCAATAGTCGGAGTTTTACGTCATATGGAAAATAGTGCACCAAGTTTAAAAATTTTCCCCACGAAGTTTTCAACTTAGCCCTCTATAATGGCCGAGATAAAAAATCGGCGGCAAAACCCGGTTTGAGAATTTACTAATTAAAAACAATTATTCCATTCGTTCGTGTTGGATATGAAGTGATTATAACCAACTCGCGCTACGCGCTCGTTGGTTATTTTATCACTTCAAATCCAACTCGGGCTCATGGAATAATTGTTATTTATAAACCCAGTTGATAAAACCAAATTATCTTGTAATACTCCCACCGACGCAGCACCACAGTTTCTTTAGAAACTTGCCCCCTTTATTATTTTGTAAGTGGTTTAAAATTTTTTTTTTGTCTCATTAGTGTAAGCAGCGCCTTTGAATCTTGTCGAAAAGGCGCTATACAAATATATTATTAGTAGTAGTACTATTATTACTCTGAACGTGCAATAAATCATAACAGAACAATTTTTTCAACTGAAGTCATCCCAGGGAAACCCAGTCAAGCCTTCTCCTTATAAGGCAGTGAACACGAGTTTATATTTCATCTTCAAAGTGGAGGGTTGAAATGAAGAATGAAGTGAAATTCCGATAATAAACCAAACTTTCAGGCCTAGCTTTTTCTGTTAAATAACAATTACGATATTTAGATTTAGGTTTCCAAGCAGGCCCTAACCTGGTCGGAGATCCTGGTTTTTGTGAAGGGCTGATAACCGGAGTACCCGGAGAAGAACCATCGGAGCAGGGCGAGAACCAACAACAAACTCATCCCACATAAGATACCTAGTGGAATCGAACCCGGGACACATATGCATCGAAGCGTAAAGATTGTCAGAGAATATACTCACCGCGGACAACCAGGCATTTGAAGGGCAAATGTGACAGTTACATAGATTGTCAGCACACCCAGCATCACCAGCCACTGACCCCAAAGTGCTACAACGTCTCTAACAGCATTCCACCACGCACCTACCGGCTGTAGAGTTGAACAGCATTTTACTCACAGTTATTGTACAATTTTAATGAACAACACTTTGTCCTTGGCTTGACTGCGTGAGTGAGTTACCGAGTGACTGACTGACTGACTTTATTGATTGACTGACTGACTGACTGACTGACTGACTGACTGACTGACTGACTGACTGACTGACTGACTGACAGACCGAAGACCAACAGACGACAGACATACATACAGGTGAGGCACGGACAGACGGAGAGAAAAAAGAAATACTGTACACTGTAGGCAATACACTGGCAAAGCACAAACAAACAAAAAGTAAAGCAAACAAAACCCTCCATAAAAGGGAGTTTATGAAGGTATTATTTACCAGGACAGAGTCCATCCCAGGATTTATGACTAATTGAAGCAATGCAATAATAAAGTAACAAGCAGCAAATCTTTGCAGAACTCCGGGTATCCTGTAGTTAGCAAGGTCTACATCTGTACCTGTAAAATAAACGCGACATATTACAACAGACTGAAATACAAGTACATGTAAACTAATTTTTTCTTCTTTGTAGCTGATCGAACAATAAGTTGTTAGTGGGTATATTAGAAGAAAAAAGTAGTATTTATATGTATATAAGAAACAAGCCCTGCACATCAAAATTGAAACACAAAGTAAACAAGCCGCAGGTAAGTTAGAATACAGTGGAAATCTTTAAAATGTTCCTATAAAGTGCTGTGAATAGCACTGACTTACCATTGCTTACAAAGAGCCCCAACCCAAACAGAATGATGGTACGGCGTACAAGCTTGACAAAAATAGCCATTGGCCTCACTTGGCGATGTCTCAGGGATCGGGATGAGATTACAATAGAAACTCCCATGATCCACATAAACCTGGTAAAACAAAGATTAAAAGAAGTCCATGAAAGCTTTGAACAATCTTTTATTATGTCAACGATATTTTAAGTATTATAAGGAATATTAAATGTAGAAATAACATCAACTCGGAAAAAAACCCGAGTTCCAGATTGGATTTGAACATACGACCATGCAAGATCTAACCGGACGCTCTATTCTAACCACTGAGCTACTGGAGACTCTATGGTGAGCAAGGGTGGGATGTGGGTCTTTGACTGGAACTGAATCGTCAGTTGTCACACAGCCAAATAATGACTTGGTACATGTAACTGCACTTTGGAGGGTGGTTGGTTGTATCTTTGATATGCCTTAATGTGACTGCGCGATGCGGTTAGTGAGTTCATATGTGCCAAGTCGTCATTTGGATGTGTGACCATACGATGCGGTTCCAGTCAAAGACCACATTTCACCCTTGCTCACCATTGAGTCTCCAGTAGATAAGTGGTTAGAGCGTCCGCCTAGATCATGGAGGGTCGTGGGTTCAAATCCCATCTGGAACTCGAGTTAATAAATGCTATTTCTACATTTAAGATTTTTTAATTAAAAAAAAAGGAAAACAGAAAGGAGTGAAACATACATACATAAACGATTATTTAAATACATATACTGTTCATTTTGCTAACTAAATCTTGATAAGTAACAGCGAGAAATCACGATACCACTGCGTAAAAACATTGATCGTTACGCTTTTTCTTTTTCTACAAGACCACAGGTCTCCCAAACTGCTTGGGAGCCGTGAACATTTTAATATACACCTGTAATTACACTTAGTTGCATAACAGAGTCTGTATGGGAATGTAACGATCGTTTGTGAGTGTTCAAAATTTGAAAAGAAATTCAATAAGAACTACTTAACTTCGATTCTTTTGTGTGCTACATGTACTTGCGTTTCAAAGGTGTTTTGGGGCCGTTTTCGACCGATTCCCGTGAGTTTTAATTTCACTATCGGAATCGCTTTCATACAGCCTCAAAACGTGCGCAAATTGTCTACGTACATGTAAATTGTTCTAAATGGATTTCTTTTCTATATTCCGAACTGTCATATAAGTGATCGTTACATTCCCTTATTACATGGTTTGTGTTTGTAGCAGATATAACGCGCGCTCTGATTCGTTGGCCATTTGTAGGGCATTATTCCCGTAATCCCCAATTGCGTGACCTGTGCAAAGACCTGTATATTTCATTTTACTAACAATCGTAATAATTATTACGCCTTTTCTTCACCCTCTAAAATCCTCTCTGAAGCTGAAAATTTGGTCATTTGGAGGAATCTTAATAAAATTGTTACACTGTACAGCCACAACTACTCTAAGTGAATGATTTCTACAAGTGCATCTGAACATACCAAGGGAACACAAGATCTGCCACTGTAAGTCCTGTTAGGATTAAAATAAAGAACCTCATCAAACAAGCAAACAAAGAGCAAGTGAAAATGTGAACGAACGAACCAGCAATTTCTTTTCAGATTTAATCTCCTGTGTTAAATACCTACTGGCTACACCATGTACTGTACCTACAACTGTATGTAAAAGGACTTTTGAAATAAACTCAGGTACGAGCATATATAAATGTATGTACTATATATGTAGGCCTGTAAAAAGCTCTAAATAGAACGAAACATTGCACACTTCCCTTAGTATTAGTGCTACTAGGAGGTAGTTCTTAATTATATATTTTCCAGCACTCTACTAATTCTTTAGAAGAAACTCACCATTCCACCTGGCATGTTTGAAAAAGTAATATCCACCTCCCCCATAGTTCACGAAGATCATTATTGTCAAAGCAATCCTACAAAAAGTTAAACATTTATAAAGCGGTCAAGATCAAAATCTATTCATCTAAAAGATTGACGACACACAAACTCTCAAGCAGACTTTTCTCACTGTCTGCCACAAACAGAGTCGAGACAACAACTTCTCATGTCAGCTTCCAAGGTGGGCAATTTAAATGAGTGATTCAGAACTTCAGGTGCAATATACAGGATAGCCTAATCAAGCAATTCAATGTTGGGTTACCCTGTTACAGGACATAACAGTAGTGTTACTAACATACCACTCTGTGGGTTTATTCAGTGTGGCGGCATGGCTGGTACTGCGAGAGAAAAGGACTTTTCGCAATGTGAATAGTCACCGTGTGTGTGTCTACACCTGAATTGAAACTCACCCACGAAATGTATCCAGTGACTTGAGTCTTTGTTTCTTTATTTGTTTTTCTGGCTGCAAAAGGAAGGAAGAGATTATTTGCAATTTAACGCTACACTGTACAATGTATATAAGAACTTCATTGCCTGCACTGTGTATTTTTTATATGAAAGAAGTTATAATAATAATTATTAAAAACTGGATCATTGGATAATGCAATTCGAGACTTTTCATTGGCTTAGCCATCATGGTATATGAGCCATTATACCATGATCTACAAAAATGGGGAGCGTATGCGTGATTTTTTGGGCCTTTTTGTTCTCATTGTAGTCTAGTTCTTTATTTTTGGGGGCGTTTTTAATAAAACAATTATTCCACTCGCGCTTGTTGGATATCAGATGATTATAGCCAACTCGGCGCTACGCGCCTCGTTGGCTATCTATCATCTCATATCCAACGCGCGCTCATGGAATAATTGTTAATAATTTATTATACTAACAGTGGAACCCCACTTTACAGCCATCCAGTTAATAGGCCCACTTTATTCTGGCTGGAACAAACGTTCTGCCACTCATTTTTTTTTTTAATTTAAAGAACCCCTTTAATACAGCTACCCTGTTAATATGGCAAAATTTTTTGTGGCCTGTTGCTGACCAAATTAACAGGGTTCTAATGTAATTAATATGAAAACAACAGTAGACCCCTTCTAATCTGGCTAAAGGCTGGCAAAGGGCTGCAAAACTCTAGTAATATTAATGAGTTGGCTGTATTCAAGGGGTTGGAGATGACTGCCCAAGTTTTTGCTCAGGCCACAATAACGAGGTGGCCACAAGGTAGGGATTCACTATTCTACTCTAGAGTAAAAAATATTCGACCAACTAAAAACAAAACAGAAATTATAATTAACACACCATGTCATCATGATCCACAGGACTCTCAGGCCCATTAAAACTGGGGTTTCCAAGATCCTGGAGGATTTGCAAACAGAGAGAAAACAAAAATGATTATCAACTCTGGTGTCAATACCAGAAAGCTTGAAAGGGTGCATGGAAAAAGACCCTGATAGTCACAGACTCCAAGATTCTCCTAGAAAAGGAGAATTTGACATGAGATCTTGAAAGAGTCCCTTGCGGCTTACCACGTACATCACTTTAATTATAGAGCACCAGAATGTGCTTCAACAAAAAAAAACATCTATTTTATTTTAATTCTAGGTTCCTCCCTCTTACCATCATACACAAATCTACACTCTGATGCCGTCAAATTACTACTCATGTATGGGTGAGGAGCAAACACAGAATACTCTCAGACAGAGTGGGCCAATTGGCTAGTAAACTGCTTTTTTTTCTGAGACACAGAAATAAGGTTGTCATCCTGGATTTGCCAGGATACTCAAGTTGAACAATATCCTAAATGTACTGAACAGCAATATAATGTAAGTCATAATCTGATTGAACATTTTCCCTATATTTTTATTATATACATGTATCTACAATGTACTATACATGTACATGTATATTATTTTGATCACTTACTGCATTTATAAGACTCTCTGTGTCATGAAACAGTTTCCAGCTTACCAACAGATTGTACCTCCTAAGAATGGGAAACAGTCACAAAATTGAAACAAATGAATAAAATAATAGAAATTAAATATCAAAATAATATTAAGCAATTTCATGTTTAATTAACATATAATTAAGTGATCCAATATTTTTCACAATTAATATTAAGCCTGACCTGCTAGAAAGATAAGAGAAAGTAAGAAAAGAATTTAATTTTGCAAGTATTCTGGACTGTATCTGAATATTGCAAACCAGAGGTTGCTTTCTATCTTTTAATTAAAATTAATAATATATATGAAAATATCACTCGATTCTGACTGGCTGAGAACAGTGCAGTTTTTCCTTAACACAGTGCAGAAAAGAGGTAATTGAATGCAAAAAAAGGTAATAAAGCAAGCATTCTGATTGGTCAATGAACAAAAAAGTTCACAGATAGCAAATCAAATCATTTGTTTTCAAATCAAGCGTGCACCCTGGATGGCGCAATTATGGCGCAATTTTTTCTTGATTGCGTGATAATTAAAATCACCTGAGGTTTAGCGCGCGCACAAAACTGAGAAGAGAGTTCAGAGTCCGTAAAGTTCAAAACATCCTTCACGCAAATATTTTCATGTATATTATTAATAGGTAATCATACAGTTTTTTCATTCAATTTGGAATTAATTTGCACTTGTGAGTTTTACAAAAAGCGAAATTGCACTCACCGAAGCAGCTCATGCAATTTCAGCTTTTTGAAAAACTCACTTGTGCAAATTAATTCCAAATTGAACTCGAAAAACCGTATGATTATCTGTACTAAGCAAGCAAAAATACATTTAACATGTCAACACAGTATTGAATACCTAATCAATACATTAATAGCTAAGTGAAATGCACCTCTCCAACAATAAACAAAAACTTGCATGTACTGGGAACGAATTTGGCAGTTCAACTTCACGGCAGTGTTTTTTAACTACATGTACAGTACACTAACCGGCTAAACACCACTTGAGGCAATTTTTTTTTCTTTAAACACACAGCTTTAGTTTACACACACAATAACCGTTACACTAAAATTACATGTGTAATTATAAAAACAACACTACACGTTACATACTCTGTATCTACGTATTACAGACTACAGAGTATAATAAAATCTAAGCACTACAATGTACATACAACAAATTTACAGTAGACTTCTTACAGCTTTGAGTTAAAGCTTTGACTTACTTTGATGTGCGACGTTTACATACATATACATGTACATGTATATGCTTCTTACGTTGATTATAATTGTCTATTGTTATTGAACACAATTACATACATGTATTGTTTTTGCATATACATGTACTACATACATGTATTCTGATTACAAATTAGACAAGCATACAAATTTAATGAAGTTGTATATTAGTCTCCATGGTAATATTGCTTGTAAGGTCATGTGATTTGAGTTTTGTAATTTGGTGCTCTTAACCCCTTAAAAGTGGCCATTTTTCGGGCTGAAGGTTGGGTTAGAGTTTGTTTTGATTTCAAAAGTTTTTTCCAAGAGGTACAAAAATTGTGGAAGGTTGGGAATTTCATCTCTCAACTTACACGTCCAGATACTGTATAATATCTGCTCATTAGACAAGAGAAATTAATTTGCAGTTTGGTGTTTTAGCCCCAAAGCGGTGGTCATGTAGCCATTGGAAAAAGT
This sequence comes from Micromussa lordhowensis, assembly GCA_964020085.1. NCBI lineage: Eukaryota > Metazoa > Cnidaria > Anthozoa > Scleractinia > Lobophylliidae > Micromussa > Micromussa lordhowensis. The sequence continues at coordinate 39,850,223 of OZ026597.1, forward strand.
TTCCCCAGAAAAGAGAGATCACCTTGCATTGCCAGAAAAAGTGGAGCAAAGTTTCTGTTTCTTCCTTGCAAAAGGTGCAGAGATCATTATCTTTAACAACAATCTTGTACAAAAAGGAATTAATTTGTAGGCAAACATCTATGGAGAAATTTAAATTGGAAAATAACAAGTTTGGTACTTTCTGTGCGTGTTCCTGTTAGCTGAAATGTTTTCTTTCCAATCTATTTCTTCCTCATCCAAGTCACAATCTCTGTGCCATTTTGTTTGGGAAGTTCTTGCATGGTTTTTCACTCTTTCTTGCAACAAGATTTTTTACATGTTAAATTGCTGGGTTTCTTCATTTTAAGAAAAGTTCTAATGAAAGATTCAACCTCAATCTCTTCCTTATTGTCTTAACATTGCAATAATCCCATTGAAAGAGAGTGGGCAGCCTTAACAGTGATATTTATTTAAAAACTCTGGATGAGAGAGGAAACAGGTCTCATTTTTTATATAACAGACTCGATTGTTATGATTCCTTTTGCAAGCCATTCTCAAAAATAAACTGGTTTGCAATATCATCTCTTATCAGAGAATTATTCCAGAGACGCTGTTTTAAAATGCTGTAAGGAAGAAATGTTGTTATAGTTTACCTTGGCCCAAATCAGCAGTACATGTATTTCATTAACAGATACATGTATATCAGAGGTATGGAAGTGGCTTTTATTATCTATTTTGTCTAGGTTACCGAAAAAAAAAAAGAGCTTCCCCACCATATCTGCCAAGTTTGATTCTAGGTCAAAGAAGAGTTTTCTTGATCCAGATAGTTTTCGAAGATTTATTGAATGAGAAAAGACCAATCACTTTAAGCCCACCATCGCTGTACTCGTTAATTAACATTTCTTTTAATCTCATCAGGTTTCCTGTCCCATAGGAAATCAGAGAAAGCTTCATTCAATTCCTTGATAGCTTGGTGGTTTATTTGAAGGCTAGGCGTTTTAATATATAGTGATTTTTCCAAGTAGGTTTACATGTAATCTTCGATACTGCCAGTTTTTAAGTACATTCTGGACTTTTTTTTTTTTTTTTGAAAATCAGATTCATAGTTAGTTCAGACTCTATTGAGAGCCAAACCCTTTTTCTGGACACAAGAGTTCTGAGCTTCTCGCCTTTGAACCTATCCATTATGCTTCGGTTTTTTGTAAGTTTGAGACCAGATATATAAATTATTTTGGTGAATTTTTTTATAACATAGAGCAAGGTTTCAAGTGTGTCTTTTGAGACGTTAGATAGAGCTCAAATAGAAAGAACAAATAAAATCTATTTTGGTGACATACTGTAATTATCTTCAGATAGAAAGGATGTATTTAACTTCCAGAATTCTGGACCCCTATGGTTTCAATTTGTTGCGATTGCCAGTGGTATGTTTGCCAGAAACACCAGCCAGCTCAACAGAGGGAACCCCTCATGCCGCATGACGTACCTAGCATACCATGGGTCAAGCTCGGAATCGACATCTCTGAACACCATTCCCGCCACTACCTACTGGTTGCAGATTATTTCAGCAAATTTCCTACTGTAAAGAAACTGTCTAATCAGACGTCAGGTCACGTAATTGGTCTCCTCATTCCAGCAATAGTGTACACAGATCAAGGAACTCAATTTGCATCCGAGGAGTTCAGAGCATTTGCTGTTCAGCACAGGTTCCAGGTGCAGCATGGAACCCCAAGGTAGCCCCAGTCGAATGGTTTCATTGAAGCCATGGTCAAAACGACAAAGAACATCATGGAAAAAGCAGAAGAGTCAGGTTCTGATCCACATCTTGCAATGCTGATCTACAGATGCACACCAATCAAACCAGGTCAACTAAGCCCAGCAGAACTGCTCACCCAGCACAAGTATACAACATGTAGAGCACTCCTGCCTATTCATCAATATTTACATCCTAATCTGGAGAAGAGCTGAGAAGCACAGATAGCACAGAAACAGACCCAAGTGGATTGTTACAATCAGAAAGCAAAGCAGCTTCAGGATCTAAAGATATACCAGAACATTCGAGTGCAACTGGATCCTAATAAACCAATCTGGCAGAAAGCCACAGTAGTTCAGCAACCCACTGATAGGTCACCTAGACGTTATTAAGTGCAGACCGAATCTGGAGCGAGATATTTCAGAAGCCAACACTTGCGTCCTGCAATTCAGGGCGACCTACCAGGAGATTCAACAGAGCAGCCTGCTACTCCAGCAGAATAAGTTGCGCTAACATCACCACATACAAATACCGTCAACCAGACATTGCTGACGCAGTGTTGCACAAGACCACACCCATCCCAGCATTGCAGCCTCTAGACCACGACGAATGGTTACATGTAGACCACCAAAGAGACTGATCAAAGAAATGAGGCTGTAAGAACACTAAAAAAATACCTTTAGGAACTTTCAGTTGATTTCTTTTTTATTAAGAAAGGGGGATGTTGTAATACTAGATGCATGCAGAATGTGTGAACCACTTGGGATATTTAAGCCATTAATTATAATTCAAGTTCAGTTGAGGTTAACCGTTGTTCGGTTGAAATGTAATCTTAGTGTCAATCGCTTCGCGTTCGAAAGAGTAATAATAGACTAGAGAGTCAAAGAGCATGAGAAAACACTATTTAAATTATGTCGAACGCATTCATTCTGTGTCATTTCCTTTATACAATTGTACAACTACATTACAAAGAATACACTGTATACAATGTATACAGTGTATATATATACGTGAGCAGCTAAAATAAAGCTTTATGGCCATTTCTGGGAACACCACAATCACAAGTGCCTTACAAAATTGACCATGTCAGTCCAAAACTATCCGATTTTAGAACTATACCGCTGATGTTATCGACTAACGCCAGTCCTTGCGGCTAAGCATTTTCTCGATAACTTTGGCAGACTTTGGGCATCTTCAGAAGACTTCGGACTTCTTCGGAAGACTGCAGACTTCTTCGGGAATCTTTGGAAATGATTCTGTCGTCTTCAAAAATCCCAGCACTCCCAGGATAAAAATCTCAGATCTATATCTCAGGTTGGCAGGTATAGAAGAGTATGGATGCACCTGCTTTGGTGCTTGAACCACAGCTAAAGAGAGCTTTCTATCCCCAACCAGTTGTCCATAGGTGAACATTAATTTGTTTTCCGTGCAATGTGCTTCTTAAACCATGCAAGTTGAGAAATTATTTCCTGAGCCAATTAAAGATTTCTTTTCGTTTAGAGACCTGTCCGAGCCCCCTAACATTTCAAGACCTAAGCTTTAAATCTCCAGAGACTGTAATACGTGTGACCTGTTTACATGATTAATCAGTAAGGAATCCACAGAATAAATTGGTTTGCAAATACTGTTGTAATGTTAAGGCAAAATTCTTACCTCAACAGATACAGTAGCACATTCCATAAAATTGCAGCTCCCAGAATTGCCAAAAAAGCATACAGTAGAGCTGAAGACAAAGAAAATATTAGACATTATTACTAACAGTAGAAACCAATAATGTGTTGAGTCAAGTACATGTTCACAACTTTTGAATATTCAGTTCTGCTAAGTACCATATTTGGAAGCTACATGTATGGCAGAAGAGTTGATGAACTTGTGCAAATGCACTTACCTTTGTACATGTACAAGTTTTAGTCCACAACTGGGATGGGTTTGTTAATGTGTTTATGTTCGAAATTTGCATTTAACGCTGCAGTATTTTCCTCTTTACGTCACATCTCGGTATTTAAGCCTCATTGCATCTCGCGTTAGTCACTCGACACTCGCACCTGGCCGAGCTTAATTTTTCTAGTATTCTGTTTATATTTAGATTCATAGCTTACAGCAATGTAACTTGTTTTCTCTGCCGCTACTTCATCGCTTGTATGTTAGCCTTTTTCTTTCCTTCGTCTCCAATAAACTCAACTGGTCGTGTCCTTCTTACATGTATTTCACTGTGTTGTTGTTTTTCTGCTTATTAGAACTTAAACATTTTCTCTGTGGCGGAACGCAGTGACATAGCAGAGAACACGCATACTTGTTGAATTCAGACATAAACACTGAAAATTCGACAAGAAACTTAATGAAATACAAATTGTTCAGTGTTTACTAATAAAGTGTTGATAAAATAATGGACAATTCCCTCCAAATTAAACTTATAATTTATTGAACCTATAATAGGATATATCTAAAAACATGACTGTATCTTGAAATTAATTAAAATTATTAAACTGACCACTTTCAAGTACATAACAGTTGGCTGCCTTACTCTTAGTTTCAAGAGATGGTTTATTGTAAAATGTATTAAAAAATACAGGGAAATTATTCTTATGCTCCCTACACGTACAGCTGTAAGTATGAGACAAAGCCAATTGCATGCAAGCTGTTGAACAAGCTGCTAGAAACACCCAATCATGTACATGAGTGAAACTAAAATTATTATAAGCTGACCACTTTTAAGTATAATTATTACTGACAGTTTGTTTCATCTCAACTTTGGGAAACTATTCCAACAAATATTAAAAGACTGCCGTACACTTCCTTCTGCAATCAATATAAACTATACCTTTTAAACATGCAATCTTCTAAACAACCTGTATATTAGCTTATCTATGATCTGCCATCTTTCTATGCATTTACTGTTCATATAATTATGTATATTTTCTATCTCTATTGTAACTAATTGATGTGTCATGTTATTGTTTTGTATGTGTCAGTGACCAACACGAAAGCTAATGCTACTTTGGTCACTGAGCTGTGCAAACATTGTAAAAGCTGTCATACATGTACTCTTGTCCCCAGTTTCTACAGTCTACGCTAGGAACACCTGGGACTGTGACCCTACTTTTGGAGAACATCATTCACTCTTTCAACAACAATGCGCCAATGGCAAAGCTTTTTTATCGTAGCTACTGCTCAGTGTTTTGCAACATTAATCTAAGAACGCCTGGTAGTTTTTAGATGTTGTTGACGAAGTTTCACTATAAATTTGCAGGTTTGCGGCAAGTAAACAGCTTCAACAGCCAAGATAGGTTTAAAATTATAATGTTGTACCAACATGTATTTGGCAAACTTTTTAGTGAATTTTGCGTATTTTTGTGAATTGCGCGGGATTTTGTGGATTTACTTGAAATTTGCGGCTCCACAACCACCCGAAATACCAGAAGCCCTGATATTACGAACTCACAATGTGACCAGCTCCCAGTTGGCTTGATAGCTTAAGCCTGGTTTTCACTAACGACGCAAGCATAAGCACAAGCACAAGCGCAAGCATAATTCTCCATTTTCACACAACGCAAGCGAATGCAAGCATAAGCGGAAGCACAAGAAAAAGGAAAAATTTTGATCCTTGTGCTTGCGCTTGTGCTTGCGTTATGCTTGCGTCGCTAGTGAAAACCAGGCTTTAGTTGGTACATGTAGAGCCCTGCACTGGTATCGCAGAGGTCAAGGGTTTGAATCCCATTGAGGCCTGAATTTTTTTCAGGTCTTAATTTCACAACTGCTTAAGTTGTGTGTATAACTGTGTTGACCAATCATTTCTTCATATTATTTCTCCGCAGTTCAAATATATGATCTTTGACTTTCATATAAATTCATTTGCACAAGGATTTAAATAAGTGAAAACTTATTATAATTAACATTTTGTTGCATGTTATATAAATATTGTAGCATAGAGGGAATTTTACTTGCACATTCAATGATGGTTAAAACATTGAAATGTCAGAAATCTTTAATTTTAAAATAATTTAAATAGATTTGCTTCAAAAAAATTAGCTCAAGCTTTTTATACTCACGCAAGTATACACCGCCTGGTTCTTCTTTCTTCAGTAATACACAGTCTGCATTTTCGTTGACAGCATGAATCTTATATTCATAAAAGCCATGTTCTCTAAAACTGTACTTTTTTTGACTGCAAAACAAAAATGTTTGCTGGGTTCTTGAAAGAGCTCATGTTACATGTACATCTTGAAAAAAAGTATAACAAAGAGTTGATGAAGTGGTTTCCACCAATTTAAAAGAAAGTTTTTCAGCCCAAAATAAATACTGAGTTCAAATGAATGAAAGCAGAGTCTACAGATCCTAGCTTTCAAAAACCTGCCCCTGGCAGTTTTTCAAAGTATCAGCATCTACTCACTGACTCCCACAACTAGTAAGGTGAACTAAAATTAAACAAAATTAAACCAATTAAACAAATGCTGGTTCTACAAGGCCGATTTTGAAATAAATGCACCCAGCATATAATCAATAAAATATTATGCAATGAAACCCAGTTTTCATGTATACCAACACCTACAGTACATCTGTAATGTGTAATGTGTAATGTCGCGATTTAGAGGACAAACGTACATGTCCTCTTTACATTGCTTTTTACAGTGGGCTCGGACGTCAGCATACTAAGGGCGCCAAAGGCAGCCGCTATCAGTCCATTTATGAGCCCACTGAACCCTCCCAACCCATGATAAGTAATGATGTAAGTTACGTCCCCTACTCTTTTCGAATAGTGTGTGGGTTCTTTCATGTCCCACAGAGTTACACATGTGAACAAGGTTTGTGAGACGGGACCTCCGGTTTATCGTCCTTATCAGAAAAGACTTGAAAGTCTAATCATTTGCAGATGTCATTACAAAGACAGCACTTTCTCCTCAGTTATTTTAAGGCCCTGAGTATTGGTCCGGCCGGGATTCGAACTCACGACCTCCCACTGAGCAGACCGGCGTTCTCCCAACTGAGCTACACATGTACATGTAGAGTAAAGGACATGCAAAAGGATCTGTAATAAGCCGGTGACATCTTGTTACAATGTACACAATTTAAATAAACCCCTACAATATTTATTGCTTGTGGTACAAACTAGGACATAAATTTACATTGTTACATGTATATAATACATGTAACTGTTGCTTGGTACATCATGTATAATTTGGGTGATCAACTTCCCTCTTCATCAGATATCTGTTCTAGATTAAGTGTCAGTATCTTTAGTAGTAGTATATTTATGAACAAAAATACCGCTTGGTTTTTAAAATACTGTTCGGTTATACTTACGGGCACACGGTTTTCTCCTTTATGGAGTTATTAACAGCCAGTGTGAAAGGAAAATTGGTTTCTACTGTTATGTTACATCCATGTGACATTGTCAAATTTTTTTTTATAAGCTGAAGACCACACTGCAATTAGAAAACAAAAGATATTGAATTATGCCAAGCATATTGAATGGCCTTCAAAGCAAGGGGAGAAAATAGGTAACCTCTTAACTGGCACACAATAAATTTCTAAACTTCTCACTTGGAATTAATTAACTGTCTGACTAATGAATAGCTGGATCAAGATACAGAAGGATGGACCAGCTATGTACATGTAGCTATGTACTGAACAGTTCAATTTTTACAAGATGCCACTAATCCCAGAGAGAGTAGGAAGCAAATTTAGCTGAATTTGCTTGACATACATTGTACATGTAGACTGCAAATTTTGCTGGTTACTGGCTGATGGGCTGAATGTCAGTCTGCCAGTGACTGGCGGTCTGTTTGACTATTGCCTAACTGGTTGACCTATTGACCAACTTAAAACTGAGCACCTGTCTATCTGACCACAGACAGATAGATGGACAGATGGACAAACAGACAGACAAGTCTGTCTGTCTGTGTCCGTCAGCCTGGTTTGTGTTCTGTCTGTCTCTCTGACTGGTCAGTTGATTGTGTGACCAACAAGTGTAACTGACTGACAAACTGACTAACTGTCTGATCACTGACTGACGGACTGGCTGGCTTACTGGCTGACTGACTGGCTGGCTTACTGGCTGACTGACTGACTGACTGACTGACTGATGGACTGACTGACTGACTGACTGGCTGGCTGGCTGGCTGGCTGGCTGGCTGGCTGGCTGGCTGGCTGGCTGGCTGGCTGGCTGGCTGGCTGGCTGGCTGGCTGGCTGACTGACTGACTGACTGACTGACTGGCTGACTGACTGAGTGACTGACTGACTGACTGACTGAATGACTGACGCACTGACTGACTGATCATGACTGGCTGGCTGGCTGGCTGACTGGCTGACTGGCTGACTGGCTGACTGGCTGACTGGCTGACTGGCTGACTGGCTGACTGGCTGACTGGCTGACTGACTATATCTCTATATCCATCCATCAGTCTGAATCTGTCTGTCTGTCTTTTTACTAGATGATTAACTGACCATGTACCTCCCAGCTGATTGATTGACTCTATTTATATTTACAGTACCTTGTGACAGTTGCTTGAGACACCAAACACATCGACTGGACTTTTCATATTAGAGATTAGCATTACTAAGGCTGTGTCCATTTGTAATGATTTTGGGTCATCATGCTTGTGTTTCTCACATGGTACACTCTGACTTCCAAGACCTACATGTAACATACATGCATGTAATATACAGTCGGTTTTACAAAGTCAATAATCATAGCATGGTACAGTGCAGAGGTTGGGGCCTTTTTCAGCTGAATCTGTGGCTACCCAGAGACAAGAGCCAAGAGAAGAGAGTGTATGCTCAAAGCAATTTTCCAAAATGGCAGTCATGCCTGATCATGCATTCAAACATACTTTGAAGTGAGTTCCCTTCAAGTCCTTGTGATATGCTTGAAATTATGTATATAAAGCCAAAATGCATGTATAAACAGTTGGAGGTCTAATAAACTGTGGTGTTGCAAAAATGAAATCTGTCAATAACAGCTAAAATGCAACTGATTTGCCACAGTCTGAAAAGAAACCATACAATGTAATTTACTCACTACTGTAAATTGCTCACTCAAATGATGAATTCTTCATCCATTCATGACATGTACATGTATGTAAAGCCTCCCAAAGCTAGAAATTTCATTGGAATTCATGTGTATTACTTTTGCAGAGAAAGTACTGGTTTGGCATTGGCATTTTCCAAAATTTTCTTCCATTCAAGCCATGCTAAGTCATCACGAAGAACATCATTCATTATTTGCACGGGCAATTTTAACCCTGACATGTACATCTTCTAAAGACTTCTTGAATAGCCAATCAAAGAAAAGCATCAATACAACTTGGACACATCATTGGCCAGATCTCATCTTGGGCTTTGTCACCAAGAGAATTCTGGGAACAATTTAATAATCTGTCAACAACAACACACACCGGCATGGCTGCCATTTCATTGTTCTGGGACACCAATATGGCTGCCATGACATCATGTGAAAACACTCTGTAAACGGATACAGTTAGATTTATTCATACATGTGTATGTCGAGTTGGTAGACGTCACTATTATATAGTACGCTATGACGTCATCTCTGTTTAGATCAAATGTTTGATTTCTCAATCACTGGAAAGTCAACAAACTATAAGTTTAAACACTGTTAATCAAATTGACTGGATATATAGAGGTCACATAACAACAGTCTAGTCTAACAATCGGCGAGGTTTCCCGGCATTCCGGTCTGCTGTTGTTAAAATCTTAATAATCTATACATTTTGATGAGTCTTCGAGCTGGATTCAAATCACATGATTCGCTGAAAAATAATCATTACATGTAATTATTCTGAGCTAAGTTAAAACCAAGGTAAAGAAGGAAAAAATATTAGGTCCGTTTAAAGATTCCTGAATAAATAGCAAACATTAATTCGCGTGAGAGAAAGCTTGTCGCTGATGCTGAGCTTACAACACCTATAAAGGAGGTCTAGAAGGACTTCTCAGAATTCTGAAAAAAATGACAACTCGAGCGATTCATATTTGCATGATCTGTGGACTCTATACAGTGTATTTAGACTTCTAACGCATACATTTTGAGTATACTCACCTAACCTCGGAGTAGACAGTACAGCCAAGATCAGAAATATCAGTGAAAACGCCATAAATACTCTTCCGTCGTCTGCTCGAAGTTCCATGAAACGATCGCGGCAGTGAGAAACTGGAACTAGTTAGACTGTGAGATAGACTGGGACCGGAAACGATTTCATTTCCTGCTTTTCATGTCGGGCTGCATTGCCTAGTTTCAAACCGTGAGGGTCTAGGTACGAGTCTGTAAATTATGGGATTAGCAACTATTGATTCACATAGTCTGAAAGAGCTTACCGAGATTCACAAGATTCCCAAGTTTGGTGTTAATCAGGCTAGTTTTCACTGAGATACAGCCATTTGAAAATGTCAAAATTTACAAAGAAATGTATGGCAATCCGGACGCTGTCCACACGGCGTCCGGATGCCATACATTTCTTTGTAAATTTTGACGTTTTTAAATCGCTGTATCTCGGTCAAAACTAGCCTGATTAACACCAAACTTAGGAATCTTGTGAATCTCAGTAAGCTCTTTCAGACTATGTGAATCAATAGTTGCTAATCCCATAATTTACAGACTCGTACCTAGACCCTCACGGTTTGAAACCAGGCAATACAGTCAGGAAATTTTTAAAGATAGCCGAGAAATTACCGAAAATTTAACAAATAAAAGGTGACGGGTGAAATAAGGAAATAATTTCACGCGCGTTTTGGAAGAATTCTAATAATTTTCAGGGCAGGGAAATGTCAGAATTTTTCCAAACCGAAAGTGAAATTATTTCTTAATCACGAGTATATCATTTGAGTACTTTTTTTTTAATATTATCGGTGAGAAATTACGCTTAAGTCTAATTCACACCAGCGACATAACGACATCGTCACGAACGACATGAAAAGGACGCTATCTCGACGTACACTGAGGACGTTATGACATATTAGCAACATAACAGCATGAACATAATGACTTAAAGATAAAACTGATCTTTTCCTTATGTCGTTCTGCCGCTAGTGTGAACTAGGCTTTACAATCCTGAGGCTTTGACTTGTTTATTGTATCGAGAAATTTCGCGCCAGACGGCAGACGCAATCTCTTTCCCGGCAGAGCCCACGTTGCGCCAGACGGCTATACTGCGGAGTGGAAACTTTGAAGGTTACAACACCAAAATGCACCATTTTCTCGCAGCTCGAAACATTCATTGTACGTTCATTGTTCATTACTGAAGCGTATGGGGGGAAATATTTCACAAGGCCACTCGAAAGAACTAATTATCTAATACCAGTGTACGGGCCCATGTGTTTTGTGTACATATTTGCATGTTTCGACATCTCTCATGGCACGCCTTGTAGGTCACAGAGGTGACATTACATCTTGCGCGTAAACAAGAGTCCGCGTCCGTTCTTATATTTCAGGTGGAGTCAGTTATATGATAAAACCGATCACAACCAGGCATGGTCTTAGGATACGTTCATCTCGCTGGCTTCGTTTTGCTGGCGCTAGTGGGTAAGTAATCGTCAGATGATTTTAGATCTAAGAAATTTTGCCAAGTTGTTGCACTGCACCGAAATTGCTCCAGGCCTCCAGCTACCGCAAACCAAAACCAAACTTCGCGGATATCGTTGTCGACATCTGTTGAAAGGCCTCGATAATCCCACACTTAAAAAGCCTGACTAATGCCACCACTGCCCTTGTTTTAACATAGAGATTTTCCAAAATATCCTACAATACCTAATTGTAAAATCGCAAATTACATAGATGACATGAGCATGAAGAAGTCTCTGGAAAGTTTCCGTTTACGGCAGTAGTAGTAACCCCGCGAGTACACTGAGTGAGACCATCAGGTCCAAATGGGCGATGCATTGTGTGATAAAATGATCAGTTTAGTCGATACTATCACTCCAAACCGGCGTCAGTAACTCATATATATGTAGAAAAGAAAATGTCTTATGAACTGAGTTACTTTGGAGATTCAAAAATGATTTTATTATACCAAAAAGCACGTCATAAAATTGCAAACAATTTGATGTGACTATTGTTTTGAACAGCATGCATCGGCTTTCAACATGTCAATCAAGAATCACAAGAGATAATTGCTCTATTTCTGGCTCGTCACGCAATCTATCCTGGCGAAGAAAGATTGCATGACGAACCCAAGGGTACAATCATAGACAAGGACAGAAGTAGTTTTGGACACTTGGGGTGCTTACCATTTGTCATAATAAACCGGTTGGGATAGCGGCTGAATAATGCATGGTAAGGGTGTTTTTTTGTTGTTCTGTTTTTTTGCAAAATCGGAAAAAGCTGGCAAACCAAAACAGAACGAGATGGCACTTACCATATCATGCACCATTCGATTTCGCGTGACTGTTTTAGGTTGATGGGAGACTGGAAACTGGAAAGTTAAGCAAATGGAAGAGAAATTTCCGTCTCGTTCCTTTCCGAGGGGAAAGAAAACGACTACCTCTGGAGGTAGTGTACAACATCCGAACGGATTTTACGGAAAATTACTGTTCCATTTGACTTTCAACCGGAAATTTTTGCTAAATGGTAAGCGCCCCTAATTTCCGAATGGATATTTTACTGTTCCACTTGACTTTTAACCGAAGTTTCCGGATTTTTTGACTAAATGGTGAAATGGTAAACATCCTTTTCCCTCAATTACTGATTTTCAAACATTGTAAGTGAGGTTGGGGGTGGGAGTGGGGGGGGGGGGGGGAAGAGATGGAGGGTTGAAGGGTACAGCTTGCTTGCTTGAATTGCTTGCCTGCTTGCTTGGTGTCCCAACTCTTCTGCCTAGGATTGTAAATTTCGCCAAGTCGCTTTTCGTGAAAGGGGGAGCTAACGAAGACCGGACTTGAGAGAACGGCAGGCATTAGATTGTTCAGAGCCCTCTTTTTTCTCGAACTCCCATTCGATCGTTAACATACGACTTTGCGTAGAGAAGGCTGGACCTGCACTGACTAGAAACATTTAGAAAGCTTGTGAAACTTAATAGTCTGCGAAATGTTTGGTGTAATATTCGAGGAGAATTTGAGTTTCAAAAACTGCAAAATTTCTGGAGGGCAAAAGCGCTAATGAGGTCATGCATTGTTTGTAACATTTTGAGTTTTTAAACCCGCGACGTACAAAAAATATTCAATTTATCATGTTCAAATTCCTTGGGACAGTTTTTAATCGTGCTGTGCCCTTTCAATATTCAGAACTAATGTTTTCGTAGCTCCATCAGAAACTGTATCGCTTATGCTAATGAGGCAAATATTATAAACAAAGATTTTCCTATTGCAATTGGGACGTTGTGTCGAAAACAACTTGACGGACTTAACTTGCATTTTAAAGGTCTCCCATACTAACGAATAACTCATAGAACAAACACGGAATTATATGTAGTTTCTAGTAAAAAAATGTAGTAACACCCCAAAAACGTATTCCTTGCAATTTCAAAATAATTTGCATAGCTCACATTACAATTGACGATTGCGGCTAATGTTCCTGAATTCAAAAAATGTCCTTATTTGATGATACGTGTTCTCTCTTGTATCGAACTACTTTCGTTCTTACTATTCCAGAAACCACATGTTTACCAAAATTTTACCACAATAGTACTATAGACCTGCAATATAACGCACTCATTTATAACGTAAGTATCTTGTATAGCTGACTTGCCATGCAGTACAGTCAACAGTGACTGTCTGTTAGAGAAACCCGGTACAACAAGTCCCTGTTACATAGTTGTGGAACATCTTAACTGATCTTTGTTTAGAATGTTCATGTTCTTTTTCGCGACTACCTGCGGCTCCACCTCTGCTTCTGAGCGTTTAATTTTTCAGTTTTACTCACAGGGTTTGCCCACAGTGATTCTTGTCCCGTGAAAGAAAAGAAATCTCCTGATAAGCTCAAAATGGATACAGCTTTTTTGAACATATCCACCGATCTAAGTCAGCCTATAAAAATATCAGGCATTTCTTCGAACTGTTACAAGGTAGGTAAAAAGTGAAAATGTCTTACTTAATAATTCGTCAACTTATCAAAGAGGGTTTGCAAACCATAAAACATAGATAGGCAAGTCGACGAGCGCGTACAGGGAGTTTTTTTTATCAGTTCCTAACGGCGATTTCTGATAGAATGTTTTGTTCTTTTGTGCCAGTACTTAACTTGGCCTGGGGGGGGGGGGGGGGGAAGGGGGTGAATGGGTAATAACAAATTAAACAAATTGTTTTTCATGCAGTTTTTGTCAGTTTAGGGTTAAGTAGCTTTTCGTTACTGGGCTTCTAAGTGGGGAGTATTTTACCTTTGTTTATTCTAAAAAGAATAATCCGTAAAAGTCCTAAGAACCATAAAGTTCTCCGTCGCAAAAACATAATACTTTTTATAGTTTGCTCAAGCTCTGAAACTTCGTGAATGATTCAAAAAATATTTTTCTTGGAAATTTGTGAAATTTTATACTTTGTTTCTTTTGTCCATCGTGTGGAAGTTTTATACTGTTCACGATCTTTTACTACAACTACTAGAATCTTTACAACAATTACCAGAAACCTTTGCGCATGTGACGTCATAATAAAAACGTTCTTTTAGTCTTTAACGTTTTGATTTACTGCTTTCCAGTGCCCCATACAACTGATTGAGTTCGGAGTCGTTAGCAGTACTTCTATCATCGTAAAAACTCATCACAGTTTTATCCTCGCCATAGCAAGTGGATCTCAAGAATTATGCAGGTTCGTCGCGAAGCGTGCTCGATTGTTAACATAAACCAATATGGCTTGAACTATTAAACTATTATACAAAGTAATATTTTCTAGACTATAAGTCCCTACCCCACCATACAAACCCACTCGATACAACTCACAAACCTTCACTTTGCAGAGACGAAACATCAGCTTCACAAACACTCTTGGCGGTTAATTCACCTTTATCAAGTCAAGTTGATAAATAGCTGTGTATTTCCTAGGTTTTAAAAAATCTAAAAGAACAAAATCCAGTGCTAACAGGGCCTTAGCTAGTAACAGACAAACCGAGGCCCTTACCCCAGTCATCATTTTTTTTCGTTTTTGCTGTTTATAGTAAACACCCTAAAGAGAGGCGCGGTGGCTCATGGTTAGTGCGCTCGACTCCCCGGAGCGAGCGCTGCAGGTTCGAGCCCTGGCCGGGGACATTGTGTTCTTGGGCAAGACACTTTACTCTCACGATGCCTCTCTCCACCCAGGTGTATAAATGGGTACCGGCGAATTTAATGCTGGGGGTAACCCTGCGATGGACTAGCATCCCATCCAGGGGGGAGTAGAAATATTCCTAGTCGCTTCATGCAACTGAAACGCGGGATAATCTCCGGCCTAATGAGCCACTTGGCTCGAATGAAGACTTTACCTTTTTAACACCCTTAATACCTAGGATGGGAATTTAACGATGGACATTGCTTCATTCATAATTTTTTCTGGCCACGGCCCTGGCTAATAGACAACATTTCGACCCTTCTAGGGTTGAAAAAAAGGAACTATAGTTAATAGAAACTTCCAAATATGTATTGTGTCTTTCTCTTTCTCTGTTTACTATTGCTTATAAGTACAGTGTAAGGATATTTCAAGCACAACGCACAAAGATGTTCAGTCTGAGTAACTGTGTGACATCTTTTACAGACTGGAGTATCTTTTTGGCGAGAGAGGCTGGTACGAGTATAAAGTCCAGCAATCGGCGAACCAATCAGCGTCAAACAATGTCAAGTGCGAACTGAAGGTCATCAGGTCACCTGACTATCCTTATATGCGTGAGCATTTGAAATTATTATCATAAGCATTGAATGTTGTTTATCTTCAGACATGAGGCTGAGTTGAAAACAAAGAACCTTGTTTCTTTTCACTAATGGAAATGAGATTATCTCCGGTTCATCACTCATTAGGCGAAAAACGGCGGATGCCTTTGCAATATTGTCAGTCAATTTAATAGCTTTGAAAGATTTATCACGAACAGTGATAAAACTAGAATAATCTAGAGCAATTATAATGTCCACAGCATACGCCATATTGTTACCCGTGTTTTCGTGGTATATGATACTGTATACAAAGTATTGTTATATAACTAGACTTTCACTCAACAAAACGAGCACTGTGATTGTTCATTCTTGGTCACGTGTTTCTGATCAAATCTATCCCGACCCGCAGTTGTTCCCCGCGCGCCGAATACACAGTGCTCGCTTTGTTGAGTGAACATCAGGACTCTCGGGGAAACAAAATTAACTGTTTCCCTCGGAGCCATACATTAAGTGTATAATGTTCTCAATGCTATATGTACTCGTCAGTTTGCGTTTTTAAAACAAATCACAGCCATTTAAAACGCTTTACTGATACGGTAAAGTTATTCTAGACTTTAGTTACCCTATTGTCTGTGAACGCCGCTGACAAACCAAACGAAAAAGAAGTCCCTGTTGGGAATTTGTCCGTGTCCTGTTTTGCTTGTTGTTGTTTATGTTTTGGTTTTTGTTTTGTTTTACTTTTGTTAGTTTTTTATTGTTGTTTTGTTATCGTTTTTGACTTTCTTTGCCCCAACATAGACTGCTTACATTCTTAACTGATCACCTAATTAATGATTCGGTATTCTTTGCTCAGCTATATGGATAACTCTTGGAGTACTGTTCGGCATGGCTGTAATATGGGCTTTACTCACTTGCATCACAAGGTACGTAACCGCTACCTTAAATTACAATATTTAAGGAAAAAAGCCACATCAGCCTTAGCTGGTTTTCATACGGGTCCTCTATCCTGTTGAATTGGCATTTGGAAATTAAATGTTGGTTTTTGTCGAGGGAAGAAAACCGGAGAACCCGGAGAAAAACCTTCGGAGAAGACGAGTACCAACCACAAACTCAACCAACATATGACACCCGGCCGGAATCGAACCCGGGCAACATTGGTGGGAGGCGAGCGTTTTCATCACTGCACCATCTCTGCTCCTTACGTTCGTCTTGATGTCGATAAAAGAGATCGATATTTATATGGCAAACTGGTCAATAAAGAATACGAGAGTTGTGATTAGCTCCCTAAGAGGTCTGAAGTTAAAAATGCGGACTGCATTGATATACCACTCGGCGAGTTGCCTTTTGAAAACATTGCATGAAACAGCAGTTTGTAATTTAAGTAGAAATTATCTTTTCTTTCGTGTCTGATGTACAATGCAAGTTAAAAAGCCAAATATATGATATACTGTATCGCCTAAATATCGTCATCGGATTGGTCCTGAAATTTGCCTGAAGAGAAATCCATCAACATTTAGCCTATAGGGACTTCAACACTGCTTCAACTACAACCACGCTTAAAAGGCCTAGACGCTTATAATCCCACAAGAAGTCGTGAAAGTAAGGCATGTTCAATTATGAATTAGCCTTTTAAGAAATATGCTATGCTTTCATTTGGCGAAAAGAAATTAATCTTAACGTCTGCACTCATGAAGACGAACCGAGAGATAGAGAATTGAATAAACTATTTCTCAGTGGAAGTTGAATTTGATATTTTTGTGTGTATGAGCTTTCTTGCACGAGCAGAGTTTGGTTTTTGGTTTCGCGTTTTGGGGATCTTTGGTTAACTTCTTAGATTTTGATTTTATGTATGAAATATATTAATCCATACATACTAGAGAAAGATTTTTACTCGGCCAAATTAAAGGAGCTGTTATGCATTAATACATCTTTTCAACAATTTTTTGTCTTCAGGCAGTGCAAAGCCAAATGCAAGAAAAAGGAACCCAACATAGTAAACGAGGTACGCAGCAAACTTACAAGGAACGAGATCGAAAACTACAAACGTTCTTAATTTTGCCTATGTAAATATAACACAACCGTTGATCTGAAGCCAGATATTATAGACAAGCTAATTCAAAAGTGGCACTTTTCTCTGCTTTGTTAGCTTCACGTTCAGAAATGAAAGAGTGTGGGTTGGGAGAATTTGAATTCTACCAAACGTTTACGAGTGTTTTGGTGACGCTGGCAATATGGGCCGCAAATTTTCTCTGTCTGTTATGAATTACCAGAATAAACGCTTAAAATCTTTTCTGTTTCACAGTGAAGTCTTTTTCGTCGAAAGAAGCTGGTTTAAAAAGACTAAAACCGTTTCCAAATAAACATTGCGTTCTTTCTTGTGAAAAAAAAATCCAGGGATACTTGTACAAGTAAAATACTCGGCGTCACTACACACTAAAATAGGAAGTAAGTTACGTTAAATAAGTTACGCCTTGTGTGTATTTTGTCTTAAGTAAAAGTTACGTCTTACGTCAATTAACTTATGTCTTGCGTGGTTTTTGAAAGAAAAAATTGCACAAGCTCGACAGAAATCCAGGGAGATTCGTACATGCAAAATATTCAGCGTCGCTACACACTTAAACTGAAAGTTACGTTAATTTATAAAAATAATTAACGGGTATTCAGGTTGTTACAGCTTACCGCATGTACCACAATATATATTTTTTCTTTTGCAGAACGGAAATGAAGACGGGGAAACCACTGAAATGGTACGATGAGACAATATTAAGATATGCTTCATTCCAGTTTATTCCTAGCTTGGGCAGTTATTTATTCACTGAGCTGTATTAAGCATTACGAGGAAAGCGGATGGCTCAGCGATTGCTTCACTGACCCATTGATTATTATTCGCGTATTCAGAGAGTTGCAGAAGATGGAGAACAACATGCTCCACAAGAAGCAGAGGTAAACAGCCAACTTATCGTTTTCATAACTTGTAATATATTTCCCACTCCTTAACCCCTCTCCTATCCTCTCTTTTCAACTCCTCCACTTCCCTCCTTCCCCTCTCCTCTCTTTTCAACTCCTCCACTTCCCTCCCTCCCCTCTCTTCTCTTCTCTTCTCTTCTCTTCTCTTCTCTTCTCTTCTCTTCTCTTCTCTTCTCTTCTCTTCTCTTCTCTTCTCTTCTCTTCTCTTCTCTTCTCTTCTCTTCTGTTTGTAAAAAAGTACCCAAGATTAGAATAACACGTTATCTTTTCTTCTCCAGGCGCAGCCAAAAACCAAGAAAAGGTTGAAGTCTTTGGACACCTTCCGAGGGTAAGTTAAAGACATCAAGAAACAAACAAGGGCGCACAAAAGCATCGCTGTGCAGCGGTTAGAATAAGGTGCCAAACTGATGAAACTGGTTAGGAGATGACTCTGCAATAAAACGTTGAGCTGTTTTGCCCGTTTGAATCGTCCTTTTACATCTCATGATAAACTTCTTGTAAAGTTAGTTTTCAGAAAATGGTACATACCAAATCAAGACACTAGTGAGTTGTGTTATAAAAGGGTAACGCTAAAGTAGATCAGTAGTTATTTTCGCGCCTAAAGCTATATACCCCCTAAAGAATATCGGAGCTATATTTTTTCACGATATGATTTTTTTACTCATATTTTTGTGGTACAGTAATACCCTCGCACTTATGGAGTTGTTTTTAAAATCGCGTCGTCTTCATATCGATTTTGATCATCTGCAGAAGTCCTTTGGGCGATATCTAGATACAAGTTTTGAGCATTCGTATGCGTAGGAATTCGTTTTTAGTTTCATTTTGTTGTTGTTGGCTTGTTGCTGTTGTTGTTTATTAACTTATTTGTTTGTTTATTTTTTATTTGTGCGTGTTTTCTTTTATTGTTTGTCTTTAGCATTGCCATAACGTTAATGATATTTGTAAACTACGGAGGCGGTGGATATTACTTCTTCGGCCACGCCGTATGGAATGGTAAGTACTTGTAAATTGGGATCGCTGTTTAACCCTTATACTTCGAAAAATGAATCGAAGGAACTAGATAAAATGGTTTGCTACTGGATTTTGAGCACACTGACCTTGTTTGGAAACAGAACTCCGAAATCATTAAAACACCAACAACAAGGTCATTCTGCATAAAGTCCAAATGGTTCGATAGTTGGGTAATTTGGTTGGAATCAAAGGCTGCAGTTCTGGCCGAATTGTTTGTTTCAAAAACCTAAGCTACTACTGTTCAAATATGAACTTTTCTGGTTGAACAACTGAGACTTTGCGGTGAGGTTTTTCTGAGGTTTTCTGTGTTGTTTGGCTTTCTGTTTCGAGTTTGAATAATCTCAAACAACACAAAACGAAAGCAGTGAAAAACATGTGTATACAAGAAACAGTTATACTTCGGTTAACATTTAATCCTGGGTTGGCTCTAACCGGCTTCCGAACAACCCGGTCCGGAATACAAGAAGTTAATTCGACATGTGCCTGCGATCCAATCGAAAACGAGCACTTGGTTACCAAAGAAGGACACTATAAACCAAGGCTTCACGTCTTTGTCAACCTATTAGCGTGAGTATGGCCGCCATCTTGCGCTACTCCGTCATCGCCGTCGTCGTCGTTGTCGTGCGCATGCGCCCACGAACAAAACCGCTACCTATGTTAACCTCATGGGTTTCCTTTTCTTTCCTATAGGAGTATGGTGCTCCGCTTAAGGGCCTTCCGAGGGCCGGAGCTCCGCTATAAATTTACTTAATTTCATTTTTATGACGATTTCTTTGTCTGTCCTTTTTTTTTTTCTTTTTCAACAGGTCTGCTGGTTGCCGATCTTGTCTTTCCATGGTATGAACAGTTGCGCTTTGTCCGCCTGAAGTAACATAATACACGTATGCATAAGAACACAATTGGTTTGTATACATGACAAACAGTACTAGCAGCAGAAAAAGAAAAAAAACGTTACCAGAACGACGGCGAAGACGACAAGAACTACAACAACAAATTGAAGATCTTGGTAACAATAATAATGAACTATAAACCTTAATTGGAGAAGCACAAAACGTGAAAGGGATTAGCTTAACTGCATTATTCTTCATCTTCCATTCGACTGCTTGTTTTTCTTTCTGAAAACAACGACGAAAGAAATAAGCCTGGCAACCTAGGTACAATTCAAGTAACCATAGAAACAACACATGCAAAAGCGACACTAACTGATGTACGTTGGCAAAAGAGACATAGCCCTAGCGTTCTTACTAAACGGGATTGCAACACTATTTACCAACGTTCATTACTGTACAGTGTATTTGATGGTGTGTTTTATGGAGATTTTGTTTATTCCAGGTTTATCTGGATCATGGGTGTTTCTATCACTCTATCTTTCCGCTCCTTGAGGCGTCAGAAAACAAGCAAGTTCAAGATTGCATACAAGATCATTAAACGAAGCATCATGTTGTTTGGACTGGGGCTGTTTACCAGCAATTGTGAGTTTCAGTCTAACATGAATTGAAAGGAATGCCAATTCCATGATTTCATGAGAAGCATTTAAAAAAATAGCCCGTGAAACCTTTACTTAAGGGACTTGTACGAAAGTCAACCTCTTATAAGATAAGTTTCAAGTGCACTTTACATTAATACAATTTACACGCAAAATGTACTGAAGATTTGCGCGTCGACTTGCAAAGATATATAGGTCAACTGCATTCATGTCACTAAATTCAAGGTAATTTTCTATTTGATTCTTAAGCGAACATTCCCTGTGAACCATAGAAGATCGAAA
>OZ026597.1:39876473-39931473 GCA_964020085.1 Micromussa lordhowensis
GAGCGGCAGAACACTTCAGACTCGTTTCTTTCACTCGCTCTTCTAATACCAGCTCGTATTTCACTCTTTTTAAACAACGTGAGCGAGTTGCTTTAGGGCAACCATGCGCAATTATATCAAGTTGGAGACTTTTAGATCCACGTTTACCGCCAACGGCAAACGTCTAGTGGTCACGTGCTCAGAGCCAGATGTCACGTTTGAGCGTCCACGCGCTTACATTTTTTCATTGTTTAAGGCTATATAACAATTATTCCATGAGCCCGAGTTGGATATGAAGTGATAAAATAACCAACGAGTGCGTAGCGCGAGTTAGTTATAGTCACTTCATATCCAACAAGGGCGGATGAAATAATTGTTTTAGTAAATTCTCAAACCGGGTTTTGCCGCCGATTTTTATTTCGGCCATTATAGAGGGCTGAAGTTGAAAACTTCGTGCGGAAACTTTTTAAACTTGGCGCACTATTTTCCATATGACGTAAAACTCCGACTATTGGCTCATAGTCGGAGTTTTTAGCCAATCAGTCGGAGCTGAGAATTTACTAGAGACTGATAGCCGAAAGCTTATGTTTGTTTTTAACCGTTTTTAACCAGAGAGCGCTTTTACATTTTAATATGCTAGAAACTATATACTACTTTTTTCTATATCTTGACGTAACCTTGACAATTTCCAATGCATTGACTGGATGATTTATATTCGCTCCAGTTTACTCCAATCTATCTCCAATCCGGTGTTTTTCCTTAGGGATCGGGTCCCTTTATTTCAGATAGGGCTGTGTAAATGATTTGCATTCGCACATGCAAAGTCGGAATACCAGTCGCCGTAGGTGACTGCTGTAGGCAATCAATCCAGGGGCTTAGATACCAGCCGCCGCGAATTTGATAGTGTATATGAATTGTCGTCCTAGGTATGAATTCCATTCTTCTTTACGTGGGCCATGGCATTCTGTGGAGACACTTTCCCTTCAGCTGGGAAATGGATGAATACGGCTCTCATGGAGAGAAGTTAGCTATGAGTATGACCGGCACCGCTCTATGGGTTCTTATAGCATATTACCTCTTTACTGTAAACGTCTTCCTTAAGGTCTAAACATAACACCACGGTTCCTCTCTCGACGAAGCTAGTGTTTGTCAGTCTTTTAAAATTAACAGCAAAAGAAGTTAGTTACACGAGTTCTAGATACTGATTTTCAGATTTCCTTTGCTCGGCTGCTGCGTCGAGCGCACTAACCATAAGGCCACCGCACCTCCACAGCATTGATCTTATTGTGTCTTTATTTTTTTGTTTTATCTAAAAGGTTCAGTGATTTCTCATTTTGACAAGTTTTGTGTTTCAAAAAGAAACGGTTGGTTCATTCGACGCACGTGCTTGAACCAGTGGCATAGAACACATGCTGGTTTCTTAGGGCCAGCTTCAGTGCACCATCATTGCATCCTTGTTTGGTTTTACATGGGATGCTAGTCCATCGTAGGGTTACCCCCAGCATTAAATTCGCCGGTACCCATTTATACACCTGGGTGGAGAGAGGCATCGTGAGAGTAAAGTGTACGAGAGTAAAGTGAGAGTAAAGTGTACGATGAGTTATCTTTGCTCGAATAAACTTGATACGGTACAAATTTTTTTCTGTTATTTTGGTTCTTTTTTTATGTTGTAGAGTGACAGCAAATTTTGGCTGCGTTTTATTTTCCCCTTTGCCAATTTTTAACGTTAATGTAGTCAGTGGTCACCGTCGTTTAGCTACAAGTACTTGCACTTGTTAGTGGACAAATAAGGCAAGGAATATAATGATGCTTCTGCCATAACTTTAATAGTAGACGTTAATTTATATGTTTACTTCAGTCTTTAGACTAGTTTAAGGTACAGGTCAGTCAAAGAGAGTATTCAGCGTGTACTCAGCGCCGATAGAAATATTTTGTTTGTAAAAACGTGGCTGATTAGGATATGTTGCATTTCTTTTTGTTTTTGTCAATTAATAAAAGAGTTTTGTCAGTTAAGAAGAGCCTCTTTTGTCTGGGGTAATACACAAGGGAAGAAAGATGTTTAAAAAAGACAAGTCGCGCCGATATGTGGCTCTGCTATCAGACCGAGGTTTTTCTTCCTTTTGTTGCCTCATGGGGAATTAATATGATGACTTCTTTTGTTTAAGAGCATTCACTTTTATTAATGCCTTTCACCTCGAGGAAAGTTTCAATTAGCCATCAAGTCTTACTAGGTTGACTTGATGACTTTACAAAGCACGTCATCCATATCTAAACGCTTTTAAATTTTTGGTTGTACGTCAATCTTATCTCCTGGTGTACTTGTTAATCCAGTCTACATAAGTAGCTAACTTAGTGTAAAATGTATATCGACCTTGAATGCCACACCCCTCTCCCCAGCTTACAAGGCCTGCAGCAATCCATTTCCATGCGCCCCCCTGGAACATCTTCGTAACAAATGGTCCCCCACTATCGCCCGTACATGGACCGACGCCATGTTTATCGCCTCCCGCGCAGAAATTTATAGACTCGTTAAAGGGGTAGTCTGTAGAGTTACGACACAGCTCCACGTCTTGAATTTTGAACTTAGCGAAATTTAACACTGTAGATGACGAGTTTTCAGAGTCTGCGATCTCTCCTGGGTTCAACACTTGTGTCGCTCCCCAGCCAGCAACAAATCCTTGACTTCCAGGGGTTACCGTATCGCAACAAGTCGAACTGTTTGCTGGCTCTGGAAGACAAACTTTCCTTACATGCCGTGTAAGTGTCACTTTGGTGGATAACTTGACCAAAGCAATGTCATTCTCTTTGAAGTCGTCATGGTAACCAGGGTGCATTATTATTTTAGTCGCGAAGAATGTGCGCTGTGAGTTTTCGTCAATGTCTCGTACACTGTCGCCAACCATGATCTTATACCTGAAGAAGACAGCGTAACAGAGAAAGATAAAAGATAACAAAAAGGAAGGATAAACTGTGAGTGTTTCAAGGACAAATTACTCATTTACTATTTATTTACTACGTGTTTACAACTTCCTCACTGATATTAATTTTCTTTTCATCTTAACATAATGTGTCCCTGACGATTCCATGGATAGGCGAAAACTTGGACTTTTTTTGGCCGAAGCCCATAAAGTGTTGACCTGCCTTACATTTCTGGTGGTGACGTAAGAGGGCGTCTGACATGATCATCTGTGTGTCTGTATATGAAGCAGTGTGCCGCAGTAATAATCCACTGTCGCTCGATCAGCGCTGCTCCACAAAGAAACTGCTTTTTGCCTGGGCATGATAAAATGGTAAAGAAAAAATGGTAATAGACCAGCAAACAATCCTCGAAAGGCAACAACTTCCGACAATAGACAACGAGCAGTCAACTAGTCTCCCAAGCAGATCGAGAAGGGGAAAAATGCATTTTAACAGTAAATAACAAGAAGGAAATCTAAAACTCGCTCCCAATGTGTGGCTTCATAGCTCAGTTGGTAGAGCATCGCACCGATATTCGCGGAGGTCACGGGTTCGAATCCCGTTGAAGCCCTGATTTTTTCAGGCTTCTCTTTCCAACTGCTTAAGTTGGAAAATTTACTGCGATGATCATTCTTCACTTTCATCTACAGCCGCAGCTCAAATATGAATTATTTCATATATACTTCACAAGAAGGAAATCTGTTATAGAATCGATTCTAAAATGGAAAAGTGGCTGAGAGCAGAGTACGAATCAGCGAAAAAAGCGTATACATGTGTATGGTGTTCCGATATTTTGTGCAGTCCATGCTTCTATTCGATGCAAGGGCGAGGAGGCTGGGATAATATGTTTAAAGCTAGAGCACTTTAAAATGATCTCACCAGTCGTTTGCTCAAGTCTGTATAGACCAGCTTGCCAGGGCCACATTCCATGAGTACTTGGAACGCCACCAACCATTCGAGAAAGGCGAATTTTACTCCGCATACCGCACTCTGAATAATCTAAAAATAAGAGTGTCTTACTTCTTACTCGTGTTAAGATGAAAAAGACAAGTCAAATGAGTGCTGGTCTGATGAAATATTTGGCTCGGATTCATATTTTAAGGTTATAGGAAAGGAAAGGATGTGGCCAAGTAAGAAAATAGAATCTAATTCGCTTGTGGGACATATATTTTCGATTTTTCATGCATTCAAATTGGAGACGTTTCTTTACCTTTTACCTGCGAAGGGGGCAGACACATGGGTTTCTTGTCACTCCAAGCTCCATCAAAACAAATGATTCTTTTCGGTCCTTGAATCTTCAGAGATGCCATACAGGTGAACCTCACTTTTTTGCCATGCCTGAAGTTCCTTCCGATTCGTCGTCCACCAACTGGTTTCCCAGGATCACCACAAGGAGCTGAACGTGGAATGGGGAGAAAGAAAGATTTATTGACTAAGAATATCTATATACAGCTACCAAGACAAGCGGTCATGTACAAAATGATACGAATGATAGATGACGCTAAACTGGTGTTGGAAGAACTATAATTTGCTTAGTGCGTAGGGCAAAACCACCCCCCAAAATGTTTCATCAGTTCTTGGGTATTTCACATTACTTTAAAAGTATTGACTCTTTCTACACTAAACTTGGCAGACGCGCAGAAGACATACTGCTAATTATTTTTGCATGAAAAAAGTCAGTAAATGTCAATCGTGTGACGTCACAGTGATGGCGTCATGTTTTTCACCACTTTTGAAGTTTTTAGTATGCATATTTTTTGCAAAGTGCTCCAAAGAACACATGAAGGGGAGCTGAATTCTGAAAACGTTTGCCGATATCACAAAAATGAAATGAGATATGGCATTTTTAATCGTGAAAAATGCCTCTGCAAAATATCGGGTTCCACCTTGAGAAAAATCTGCAAATTCGAGCAGTAAATTCAGCTATGTTGCATTTAACCGCCGCCTGGTTAGCTCAGTTGGTAGAGTGCCGCACTGCAGTGAGGGAGGTCGAGGGTTCGAGTCCCAGACTGGACCAACACTCAGGGTCTTAAAAATACTGAGGAGAATGTGCTGCCTTTGTAATTATATCTGCAAATGGTTAGACGTTCAGGTCTTCTCGAAAAAGGACTATAAACCGTAGGCCCCGTCTCCAGCATCTTCGATGTTGTTGTTAGCAGGGGACGTAAAATAACCCACATGCTTATCGAAAGAGTAGGGCATGAAGTTCCCGGTGTTGTGGTCTGACCTTTGTTGTTACACTGAGGGTTGGGGTGGGAAATGCTCGGAGATATTAGCTACGATATAGCTACTCTACAATTCGAGGGTAAAAAAAGTATTCACATATGTGATGTTCCAGATGACTATAGCAAGGATAAAGAAGAAAATCGGAATAAAAAATTTCCGTCCAGTATTATTGCGTTAAGCTAGTTTTGTTACGTCATAACCTGTGATGTCACCCGTTTAAAACCATACGATTTTGGCAACATTAAGCTTTGTAGTTTTTTAACTTTTAGCCTTCCTAGAAAATTAAACTGTAAAAAATAAAGCAAAGAGATTGACTTAAGAGGACAGTACGGTTAAGCAAATTCCGGGGGGGACACCATATCTCGAAAAATAATCACCAAAGCAAAGAACAGTTTTCACTTCAGCGTTTTACTCCTCAAGTCAAATCAAGGCCTTTCCAATGACATATTTTTTACTAAGAGATTTTAAAACGTTATAGACGGTTTTGTGTGACGTCATCAATTATGAGTTCATAATCTGACACATTCTGTCAACCTTTTTAAAATGAACTTGAACACTGAAAACTCATCTCCCAAAGCTGGTTCAGAAATATATGAACGACGCAAATATAGCCTTCATGAAACTTGAGAGGGGTAGTTTGGCGCATGCTTTTGGCAACTACCATTCTCCACCAGCTTCTCGATTAAAAAAAATAATAACGATGAAACTAACATCTTTAAAAATCCTTGCAATGAAGATAAAAAAATCGGCAGGAAAATTATCAACTGACCAAACAAATTAAAACTGGGAATTATAATAGATTCCTCGTGCATTGCTCGTTCTTGACATAATTTGTATTGAATATAATCACAACAACCCTTACCAAAGTTAGTAGAGGGAACTAACTATGTCCTTAGCAAACAAACAAGTTAAACTAAAATGCCTAAGATCGTTTATCGGCCTAAATTGTGCTCGTTAGAGACTTAGATAGGTGGATTGAACAGAATTATGGAGAAAAAAGAAGTTTTGGAAAAAATTGTGCTTTTCGATTTAATTATAGACCTTTACAAACCACGGGCTTGCCGCTCCATACACCACTAGCTTGACAAAATCGGCTCTTCTTCCCGATCAGAGAATACCCTCTCTTCTTGCAAATGAAATCAGCTCTGCCACCAATCGTAGTTTTCGTTTCCTTGATTTTCCTTCCATGAACAGGATCTGGTAGGCTTCCACAGTCAACAACTAACAAAGGAAAAAACTACCACTTGCTTAGAGAATAATGATACCATTTAAACTTAGCTATAATTAAAAGCGTGATCCCTATGCCATCAACTAGAGAATTGAAGAAGTAGGCACTGGGAAAAATTGACAAACTAACACGATCATTTTAAAAGCTTTCTCCTAGAAAAGTCCTGGCATGCTACTGAAAAACCCCTAATGTAATATATAAAACGCGAAAGACCGTGTTTTACCCCAGTTTACCACATTTCCAAACACGGCTACAAGAGAGTTGAAATTACGACTCGTAGCGGAGTAGTTTTGGCTAACTTTGAGTTGTTTGGAAATGTGGTGAAACACTGTCTTGAGTTGTTGATATACCTTCTCAATCGAAGCTAACACTAAGAAGAAAAGGGAAAAACAAAAACGTAAAAATCTATGCTAATTAAGATCAGATATCCAAATACAGTCACGGTCATGGATTCCTTTGTTTAATGATGGATTAATAATGAGTTTGAGACGGTGTGTTTGTGCGCAGAGCCATGGATCTTGTTACCTTTGCAAAATGGGACTCCACTGCTCCACGTTCTGTTATTCAAACATCTGATTTCTAAAGCTCCTTGAAGAACAAAGCCAGTATCACAGGTAAACCTCACTCTTTTGCCAACAGCGAAATCACTCCCGAATTTTTCACCATTTTTGGGATCCTCCGGCGTTTTGCATTCCTCAGACACTAGAAAGAGATATCAGTTCGTGTGACTCGAAACATTTTGAAGCCAGTCCTTACAATTGAGCTGTTAGGTGCAGGGGAATCAAGTTTCCTTAAAAATTGACAGTAAATAATTTCTAGAAAGCTGTGACAACTTTGGAATATTTAGACAAGACAGTAAAGGAAACGAATGAAGTTGAGGAGGGAGTATTAAATATTATAGAAGAAGATGACATGTTTTGATTAACCTTGGGGTGTACAAGTGAGGTGGAGGTGGATGCCAGTTCCCCCCTCTAAGGGCCGGTCACAATTTTGGGAGAAGGATTATCCACTTGTATAGCATTACAAAATAAGGACCTTTGTAAATGCCATTATTATTTTGGATCAATTTTCCTCCAATTAAAGTTTATTTGTTTTCTGACTGGTGAAAAGATGGTGAAATTCAAAATGGTGAAATCCAAGATGGCCGACGTATCTTCGCGATCAACAATACAAAAACAGCTCATTATGTAGACAGTAACGTTCTAATGTCAAGGAAAACTCAAGGGAATCCCAATCAATCCCAGTCCCTCTCGAAGCACGGAAAGGGGTTTGAGTTTGCTTTCGTTACCAAGGGCTTAAGATTTAAATTAGAATTATAGAGGACTACTTGCTGATTTGAAACCACTACGGAGACGTCTAGATGGTCCATTACGTTGCTAGGGACATAAAATCCCGGGTACTCTCGAGTAAACACATTTATTGCACACGCTTACCAACACACTTGAATGTCACTTTCCTCCACGTTCCTCGTAAGCACCGATTTAAGACAAGTCCTGTCAAACGTCGATATCCTGGTTTACAGCCGTAAAATACCCTGTCTCCTTCAACATATTGTGATCTTGGTTTCCTAACCACCACATTAGATGGGATGGGTGGCAAAGGACAGACTGGAACTAAATGGAAGGAAGAAAACGTATGTCCAAACGATTATATGTCCAACCCCCCGATAAATTAAGCAGACGGCAAGGTTTTTTTTTTGCAAGTTCCCTATAAGGCTGACACAGTCTCGAAAGCCCTAAAAAAGACACGAAACATCATTTAAACGTACGTGTTTTTTTTTTCTCTTAAAGGCTAAATGTAAACCTCGTAAACTATTTCAGTGATATACTAAAAATTTTATGTCCAACCATTTTGAAGTGGACAAGTCAGTTACATTAGCCAACTAGGAATACGTCTCTAAAAATGAAAAGAAAGCCGCCAAAACATTAGTCACAAAAAGGAACAATGGTGTGGGTAAAATGTTGTTACCACTTGAAATACGCCACTAGTGGTGTTAGGTATTGTTACCTACCACATTTGATCGTGGCTTTTTTCCATTTACCAGATGAGAGACAAACTACTCTTTCTTCTCCGACTTTGACAAACCCTTTGTTACAGGTGTAAATAGCTGTAACGTTGCCTGTTTTCGAGTCACTCTGCACTTTGCCGTTTTTAACTCTTGGCGGGTCTCCACAAACATCGCCTGCAAGGCACAATATGAGACCACGAGTCAATAAAATCATATAGGAAGAATGAAAGCAGCTATTATTTCATATTACCCTGACAACTTCCTGGTGTTCTAATTACTTTTATATAATAACACAAGTTATTCTTGCATTTTGATTGGTTCTCGCCTATGATCTATTGGAGGACAGATTGACGTCTTCATTACAAAGTTTTTCCCTCTGCTGTTTTAAAATGGCGAAAAGTTTTGGGAATTAAGATAATATTTTACGTGACAGGGCAAAAGATAAGGTACAAAAAAGTCTTGCCAAGGCACTGAACAGGTTGGGGAAGCAGGAAGAAGAAAGATAAAGCCGTTTCTTTTAGAAACTGATCCAGAAAAAATTCTCGAGCAGTCTCATATGGGTACGAGCAAGACTAAACCACGCACAAAATTGGTCTTGGTAAGCCGAGAACTGTTGCTTTACCTCGAATCTAACAAACCCAATAAGCAAAATGTTTCTGATTTAATTTATTTAAAAAATTCAACTTTTCCCAGTGTCAAAGTAACTGGTGACACGCGGATTGGTGTCAAAACATCACTTCTTACATGTAAAATCAGATAAAATAAACACATAAACTTGCTTTCCGATGCGAATGTTCCTGTCCGTTTCAGGGCATAGCAGCGAGCTAAGTATAGCTAACCAGAGCTAACGGCCAGAAGTATCGCAGTTCAAACTGTGTCTCCGACACTATATCAAACTGATTTGAGAATCACCAACCACAGAAGACAAAAATCTCCATCGTTATTTACGTTCCTTTCATTCAAAACTCGAATCAAATGGCCTCTAGGTTGACCGCAACCACAAGTTTTCAGAGGGTATTTTTTCAACTCCTGCCGTTTTCAAGGCAACGTCCAAGCTTTTCGGCTAACAGGGCTGCTCCGATGACAAAAACTGACTTGATTGTTCCAGCATTTTCTTCAAGATTTGTAGATTTCGCAGTTCATTTCTGCTTTCGCTGTAAGTTCATTCCACAAGAAGCGACGCTCGAGTCAGGTTTGATACTGGCGTGATTTTTCTCGACCAATCACAATTCTCTTCTACCCATAGAAACCAATGAAATTGCTTCATTTTGTATAGATCATAGATCACGTCAAATGGCTTTTTTTCGTCTTTGGGCAAAGGCGGGGTATGTTGAAATATTTTGAAATAAGAAAGGCTTTTCGTTATTATATAAAACAAATAGATTCCATGTTGCCGTGCGTCTGTTCAGTAATAGATCACAGAGGACGTCAAAATGTGGTAAGAACATCAGTGACACACTCGGCTACGCCTCGTGTGCCACTTTTTTGTTCTTACCACATTTTGACGTCATCTGTGATCTATTACTGAACAGACGCTCGGCAACATGGAATCTATTTGTTAAACATTATTTTAGCGGGCTAAATGGATCCTACATTTTCTTTGGCGCAAGTTATTGTGTAAGAGTTTCACGTACTGTTCTGTTTAGAACGGGAATAAAGAGAGAGAGGAGGGCTTGGGGCAGATAACAACCAGAAGAACAGCCGAGAAGCACTAGGAGCGAGTTTCCGTGTCGAGAAATTTTCGGAAGTTGTCGGCTTTTCCAATATGGCGGACTATTCCAATCACATAATTTACGCCTGGAGTAGGGTTTAAATGTGACAGTGCATTAGAATTCACTTCTGGGGCCTCGCATGATGTTTTATTTTTCGCCCTTGAGAAATAACTGTGTACATTTTCGTATTGTAAGTGGAAAGGTGCGCCGGAACAATAGTTACATACTGTAGTAGACGGAATTTCCTTTATGTTTATCGTGGCTTAATTAGAATCCATGAAACATACCTTACACATACACACAATTTTAAAAACCTTAAACCCTACACAATTCAAATATATCTAGCGACTCTGACCATTTGAAAAAACAAGTCTCTTCGGTAGTTTCAAACTGAGGATTTAAACTCTTGATGGTCTGTCGAGGTACTCCCTAAGTGTAACATACAGAGTCAAAAGACTATTCCCCAGACCATAATCTCTTAACAGAGTGTACTTCTTTCCTTCTCCCGCCTCCCCCCTCACCCGGGATTATAAAGCGACTGGAACTATCACAAGGCGGTTTCCACTTTGAGGCCGATAAGTCAAAAGTTATATTGAGTTCCGTTTAGCCATTCCCTTGGGTCTAACGTTATATTTCCTTTTATATTGCTCTAAACTCATCTTGCAAATTATTTATTACACAATCAGTCGATATCAGACAGACGCGTTGACCTTCGTTTGATGTCAACAACCAGGCTCGCGTTTATTCTAATGTCCTGTAGGTCCTTGTACGATTATCTGTTTCTGTAGCTGACGTCAATCTACAAAGTGTTTTGTGTTCCATTTATTATTTAGGGTTTATCAACTCCGAAGGAGTGGCCTTTCCTTCAGCTATCAGTCGTTTAGTATGTCTGCCCTCAGGTCGTTATGACCCATTCATCAAGCGGGGTAGATATGACAGTTGGATTTTTCTATAATTCAGTTGGTACTTCTTACCTCTTACAGACGGTAGAAGGAGACAGCAAAGAAGAACTATGTGTATCGCGCTAATGGCCGCCATGTTCGGAATCACCTGAATTATTGCCGCACAAACTGTGAAACTTTCCTTTCAGCTTAAGCGGAAGTATCGAGGCAAGCCTTGGCAAGCCTCGGGAAGCCAAATGATTGCGAGTGCTTGATTAGAATTAATTGGAATTTATTTTCTGTTAAACCCTTAGGGCTGGGGTGTTCTTAAGCAGTTAAAAAGTAAAATATATAATTTAAAAGAATTTGGAAAGATATTTTAAATGAAATTCAAAATCAATGGATTGTTTCAACGTAACCTGATTACCCATATGTAATCAGGTATTATTGTGCGCTCGCGGAGTGACCTTTTTGTTATCACATCCTAATGAACAAACAACTTGAGTCGGATGATACCTGATAGTATATAGTCAAATAGATATAGAATTTATCGGGTTCAACCGCATCTGCGTGAGAATCATCACGTTCCTGTCCGTCTTTTCTTAGGTTTTATCCATTATTTTTTCCTTTTCATTTTTTTTGAACGCTGAAGCACATTCGCACGTCTGAAGCACAAACGCTCTACAACCCACCGCTCCTGCGGAGATGTAGTGAAATGTTCTAACAGGGGTAGGGAGAGGAAGGAAAGACAGCTTTCCTACCCTCCACCCGTTACTTGTTAGCGTGCTTGCTCACAGGGTAGTGGTGAATAGCTTTAGCTTTGAAAGGTTAGATTGTTCAGGATCTGGCCGGGATGAATTCCTGTGGGGCTAAAGACCAATAATAGGCTCTACGCGCAATCACAATGGCAAACATTTTGTCCCGCACTGCTAAGCCGACAAAGTAAAACCGATATCTAGTTTTTCGATGAGAAGCATGCACAAGAAAAAAGTAACATAACAAGAGACAATGATCATCGTCTAAAGCATTGTAATGAATATCTCTCGCTTTCAGCGCCGTCTCAAAACAGCAAGATCGCCATCAATCAAATGACGCACTGCCAGGGCGAAATTTGATGCTTTGCCAGTAGCAATCAAGACATCTCGGGTATAGAACTTCCTGTGTGAGTTTCACACAGTCGTAACGAGTTGCGCTTTCAAAACAATGAAATACACAGTGGTTATTCTTGCCTTTTTCGCTGTTCAAGGTAACTGTGCTGCGATTTCATGAACTCAAGTTTTAACATAACGGGACGCTTAAATTAATATGCTGCTATCATAAGCCCATGTAATGTAGTTTGCTGCATTGACATTTGTTGTAGGCATTCAATGTCGGAACTGCACTCGTACTAATCGCCAGCCCAAAGTTTGCTCGAAACCTTGTGATCCCGCTCAGAATGACTGCAAAGGTAACAGAGATTGTGTATGTGATGGGGATTGCGGCTACAGTTGCGTCAAAAAAGGTATGAAATTCCTTTCTACGTGTGTAAGAGATTTTATTCATTTTGAGACTTAGCACGCAGTCATCTTTTTTTCTTATGCCGTCATGGTTACCTTTCCACAAAGCACCAGTCAAAATACGGACTGCCTTGTTCTAGAATTCACCAAATAGAAAGGATGAACACAATTCTGCTCGACAGAGGTGATACACAAAGAGATTCATTCATTTCAGCGTTTTAGCGGCGCGAGCACTGTGTATGGCGTCATTTCCTTTCAGCTCGCCACTGAAACCTTGATGACTCTGGCCTTGTGACTTAATCGCTCAAAATCTTCTCACCATGGCTTTTACAGCTTCATTTTCTGTTCATGGAGCGGTCGTTAATTTTTTCCCTATCGCTGTAAACCTCTCGGCTTTTAGTTCTTCAATTAAAAATTTGATCTGTATCGCGGGTTCACACTGGTGTCACGTCATATGGTCCCATTCCGGGGGATGGGGGGCTTCCATGTAAAAAGGACCAGGGTGCTCGTTGTACATGTCAGGGGTTAAAAAAATCGGTTGTAGTACTTCTAAGGGTGTTCATCCCTCAAAAGGTCCAAAACGGAAGCTTTCGGGTACCTATATGACAGGAGAAGTGTTGTTTTAGAATTAGTAGCTCTTAGGGTTCAAAAAGATCTCAAGCCAGCTCACAAAACAGGATTTTGGTACCTCCTATGGGTTTCTTTTCAAAATTTCCGACCTACACCCCGGGGTTCTCCATTTTCAGATATGTTGCAAGACCAATGAAAACAGTTTCATTTGGAATTAGCTTTCTCGCGCTATGTTTTCAAAATATCTACTTGATTTCTGTATTGCTACCTTTGCTTTCTGATATAAATGTAGTACTAATCCGTTTTTGGACCGCGGTTGAGTGGAGAGAGATATAAATAACTTTATTATATTTCGTGTCACTATAAATCGAGAAACCAATATTGCAAATAGAGCTGAAAAACCTGTTTCACAAATCCCACCTGGTTGAAGACTAGCATGAAATTCATACACTGCTAATAAGACAAGTTCACAATAGC
Organism: Micromussa lordhowensis; assembly: GCA_964020085.1. NCBI lineage: Eukaryota > Metazoa > Cnidaria > Anthozoa > Scleractinia > Lobophylliidae > Micromussa > Micromussa lordhowensis. The sequence continues at coordinate 39,890,009 of OZ026597.1, forward strand.
TGATTGGATAAGGTATATATACCACAACACCCTTGGAATATCTGCCTTTACTTTTGGACTCAAGTAGTGATTTTGACCTTTAGGCTTTTTGGCATTAAGGTGTTCAATTTTCAGATACATGTACAATGCTTTAGCATTTATTCGCGAAGATTTTACAAAGTTAATATGTTCAAAGTCCAAGTGAATATGTACAAGTGAATACGTCATCGTTCATTTATTTTCATTATGCAAAGTCCTACGCATCAGACAAATAAAAAAAATAACAATAAACAGCGTCTTCTTAGCATTTTCCTTTTGTTTTAACTTCTAAAATATGTGGCTTAAACTGTTTGTAATTAACAAATTCTAGTGTACATATATTTTTATTTTTTATCCTTGTAATTTTAAATTTTTAAGCTTCAGTTTTAAATTGCGCATAGTAAATTGTAGTACTGTAGATAGAGGACCACTCTATTAACTTAACTTAACAACAACAACAACAATAATAATAATAAGTCTTCATTCGAGCCAAGTGGGTCATCAGGCCGGAGCTTATCCCGGTTTCAGTAGCATGAAGCGACTAGGAGTATTTCTACTCCCCCCAGGATGGGATGCTAGTCCATCGCAGGGTTACCCCCAGCATCAAATTCGCTGGTACCCATTTATACACCTGGATGGAGAGAGACACTGTGAGAGTGAAGTGTCTTGCCCAAGAACACAACGCAATGTCCCCGGCCAGGGCTCGAACCCGGAGCGCTCGCTCCGGAGTCGAGCGCACTAACCATGAGGGCACCGCGCCCCCACAATTATAATAATACAGCATTTGTATTGGTTTTCTTGCCAAAAGCATTCTTATATTAGTATTTTTACAGTAATTGCTAAAACCTATTGTATATCGAGATATTGAAAAAGAGAACGTCCTTCTCGACTATTCCAGATCTACACTGCCCAAAACCAACTATTGACAACGGGTGGGTCCGTTACAAAAACGACACCCTTGGCTCTGTGGCAAGATATCGGTGCAATCCTTCATATACAGCTGCAGGCTCTCGGAAGAGAACTTGCAGAGGAAACGGTCAATGGGACGGGGTAGAGCCAACCTGCAGTGAGTATACAGTGTGAGAAATTTATTAGATTTAAGTATAATTTCAACAAAGTAGTTATTAAATTAGCGTTAATTTCATGTCATTCTTTCGTTCGTTCAGCGGTTCTTTCACATATCAAACAAAGGTGAAAATTTCCGCTGCCAAAAAGTAGTAAAAGTGGTTGTAATCTTTGGATTTTTTGGGGGTTTATTTAGAACTGATATGTGCAGACCCAGGCAACATCCAACACGGAAAAAGGTATCATGATGGTTTCGAATCTGGAAAAAAGGTAAAATACAGTTGCTCACCAGGTTTCACAATGGAAGGGAGGGGCACCTTATTATGTACAAGAGCCGGAGTTTGGGACAGAGTAAAGCCAAACTGTACATGCAAGAGAACTAATAAAGAACATTACCGCTACTGTAGAAAGTCATGTAATCCAGATTCGAGAAGTTGCAGTAAAGACAAGGAATGCGTTTGTGATGGAGACTGTGGTTACAGCTGTGTTCCGAAAGGTTTGTATTTCTTTCTGAATTCGTGCGTTGCGCGTGTGGGAGAAGTGTAATTTTCAGCCTTTTTCGAGCGTGAGAGAGAGAGAGATCTAGACTAAATTCCGAGCCCCCGTCATGATTCAAACCTATGATGTCCTAGATGCCGGTCGGGCGCTCTAACTACTGAGCTACGGCGAGACTCCTATCGAGCTACATACGTCCTACATACTTCTAAGATCAGCAGCGTCGAAAGTGTCCTGTGTGCAGATAGGTAATGAATGATGGTGAATTTTGAATTTGGTGATGGAAAGAAGAAATAATCTGAGTGCCGACAGGATTCGAGATCATAACCTAATACCAGTCTGCTATTCTAACCACTCGCCTACTTTGAGACTCATTCTTACAAATATTTTTGAAGTGCCTAGTTCATTCCAAACAAAACCTAGTCACTTTTTCATTGCAATTACAGCTCTAGACTGTGGAAGGCCAACAGTATTAGACAATGGCAAACGGCAATTTACCAGCACCACGCTTGGGTCCACTGTCACTTACCAATGTAACAAACCCTACTCATTGCTTGGGTCCAAGACACGGACTTGTCGTGGAATAAGGAAGTGGGATGGAGCAGAACCATCATGCAGTAAGTACCAAGCTTCTGGCTCTTAAGGCTAAGACAGCTACGAGCGACAAAGCTCAGGAAGGAAGAAATCCAAAACCAATTTTAAGTCGCAGTTCCTTCATTGCATCATCGTTCCAATTGTTCTTCTCTGGCACTTTAACAACCGAGTATGTTATTTTTCTTTCATAGAAATCATCTGCCAGGACCCAGGAGATATTAAGGATGGACATAAGCAGATACATCGTCGAAATCGCGATGAGGATTATGTAGCAGTAGGAGATAGAGCGGAATACAACTGTTTCCCAGGTTACAAGATGGAGGGCTCAGGATATCTTACTTGCACTAAATCGGGAGAATGGAATCGATCCAAGCCAAAATGCGTATGTAAGTACTCAGCAGCTTAGCAGCTATTGTTTGATCACGTAATTTTAAGGATGTGGCCTCCAGATTTGGAAGCGAGTAAGCAATGATGGTAACACACAGTCGCCAGTTTGTAATTACAATATTATCACTACGAAACCCATATAAAAGTGTGTTTACTTTCATTGGCAGTTAAAGAAATCTGGTATCAAAACCTACTTTCATGGATAAATTTAAAAAGTTGCAGTGTTTACTTAACTTTTAAGTCCCTCGCCAACATTGAACTTTTCTAACTTTAAAGGCGTTGAGACAGTAAGCTCCAGATTTGCTGACTTTTCCTACAATGGTGCTCACAGTGCGACTTCTCCAACCAAGGTCACCCAACAAAAAGTTCCACAAATTTATTAAATAAAAATCGCGGAGGTTAACAAAATTTTTCCAACAAATTAACTTTGTAATCGAGCTGTATATCACAAAGGCAACTGACCTGTGGTCATGTTGGATAATTTGTTAGAAAACTATTGTCAATCTCCACGATTTTCATTCGTTAAATTTGCAGAATATTTTGTCGGGTGGCCTTGGTTAGAGTAGTCGCACTGTAAATAACGTATAGTTTTCAATTTTTTTAAACAGTACCATCTTGTGACCCACCGGAACTTCCGAAAAATTCTGAGCTCAGAGGATCTAGGAAATCTTCATACAAGTACTCGGATAAAGTTTTCCTCAGGTGCAAGAGTGGGTACTTCTCAAGAGGAATAGGATTGCTGAATTGTGGCTTGGAAGGATGGACTGGTCATTCTTTTACTTGCTCACGTATGTCTTAAACTAATTTTGTCAAACATGCCCAGTCATAGTTCTTGGAGGTTTAGAACGGGGCTTTGAACTGTAACAAAACAAACTTATCTTATGAAGAACTCCTTTACATTGAGGGATTCTGACCATTGCAGCTCTGGAGAGGTAGTGTGACGTGTCGGAGATTCATGTAGTGTCTCAGACTTAGTGGTTGCGACTCGATTGAAATTTTGCGCTCGATTAAACAACCAATCACAGGCAGTTTCCTAGGACTAAGACATTTATATAGCGCAAATTTTATTGACATGATTTTAATGTGCTTTGCCTTAGGTGATGTTCTCTTATTTAATTAAGGTATTGCTCAGTAGAACGTCGTGGTACTCGGCAGCTAAACATACTTGTAATTGTAGTTAGATTTATTACTTCAAATCAAATCAAATCAACCTTGTTTTAACGAGGGTGACACGCAACAGTCTTCAACTGATAAACCCGTGGCCCTCGAATTCCCGATCGAATTGGAATTTAGAAATGTTGGTTTTTGAAGAGGGAGGAAAACCGGAGAACCCGGAGAAAAACCCTCGGAGCAAGGGCGAGAACCAACAACAAACTCAACCCACAAATGATGCAGGGTCCGGGAATCGAACCCGGGCCACATTGATGGGAGGCAAGCGCTCTCACCACTGCGCCACCCCTCCTCCCCCTTACTTCCATGTTTCACATGTCTTCGAAGGCCGCTTATATTCATTGGAAAACAAACTTTCGCCGCAAGGATTCTTTGTCTGAACACAATCTTCTTCCACATACCTCGTGCCACGGAATAACGTTGTCCGCAGAGAAATCTCTCTCGAGAAAGAGAAATGTTTTACTGAAAATAAGACCGATGAACACTGTTATATTTTCTTTCTCAGCAAAAAGTTGTGGAGACCCTGGGACCCCTAAAAATGGCAAGCTGAAGTCTTACATCTTTACATTTAAAAGCAGAGTCGATTTTGACTGTAATCATGGCTACAAACTAGTCGGAGACAAATACCGACAATGCCAAGCGAATGAGAGATGGAGTGGGAGGCTTCCAACCTGTGAACGTAAGTACATTGACGTTGGTGTTTTACAGCGTTGACGAACAAAGAGATAGAGTCGTCAGTGTGGCTATTCTAACCTAAAATGTTTTTGTTCTTGTTGTTTTTTGCATGTGTGTTTTGAGTTTCTTTCACTTTGCCTTTAGTTGTAACAAACATTTCAACGGCATTATGTTGCTGCTGCTGCTGCTGTTGTTGAGAGTTACTACAAAACTAGTCTGTTTTTTTGTTTCGTCTTTGCACTAACATTGCTTTGACTAAAGAGACGTTTCTTATCCAATAGTTTGAGATTTTTACACAAAGTTATAGTTGACGTTAATATAGTAATTTTTAGCTAATTATACGAATAACTCCCCCTATTCACAAGTTAGTAATTCTGTACTATAAAATTTGTTCGTTCAATTATACCTCTTACGTTTTTTTCCAAGAAATTGACTGTGGAGTGCTACCAATCCCTGATAAGACTGAAAAAATTCTCGAAACCCACACGAAAGTCGATGGTGTCGTCAGGTTTCAGTGTAAAGAGAAAGGGTACGAGATTAGAGGCTCAGAGATCCGAACTTGTCGCAATAATGGGTTGTGGAGTGGATCTCCAACATCTTGTAACAGTAAGTAGGAAATATTTTTATATATTAGCAAGTTTTATTTCATTATATCAATGTCTGCATAAGACATTTTGCAGGTTAACTTTTTATTGTGATTATACAATGTACGTGGCTTGTCTGACGCAGCGCTTTCAAAGACCTTTCTGCTTCAGAAACTCCTTGAGCAACGCGAGTTTCACAAGCAGAAAGATCTCTTGTCAGTGCCCTGGTCGTGACGAAACGAAAGCGCTGCGTTAGACAAGCTACGAACAATGTATTGTCACAAGTAACTGCAACTGTCAACTTTTATTGTACTTGAGTTACGGTGCTTCGCATTAGTGCTCAGTACCAATGTCAATTGGTAGAATGTGTCAATTCCTACGCCCTATATCACCAAGTGTACAAGTCTCTCCATGTTATTTATCTTTTCACAGTCATTAATTGTGGTGACCCAGGTACTCCTCTTAACGGTCAACAAGCTGACGTGAAAAATGGTTACAGCTATGGTGGTTCAGTAAAATTTACTTGTAAAAATAACTACACGCTATCAGGAGAAAGTGAGATTTTTTGCGAAGAAACGAAAGATTGGAGTTCGTCAATACCAAAGTGCTGGGGTAAGTCAAAGCTGACCATAGATTAGTTTTGGTTCATTAATGGGTTGAAGAAACCGCCCCCAGTTACACTTCATTGCCGGCACACAAAAAGACATTAGTATATTATTAGCACAAATGGATGAGTAACCAATGTTGAATATAATGGCGATTCCAGAATAAGTGACACATTTTTACTGTATAAGTTTCTTCTGTTTTTACTCTTGACTTAGGTTTATACCATAATGCATTCGCACTTTCCGTTCTATTTGTCTGTAGCCTGTAGCCTGGTAGCCGAAAGCTCATTTTTTAGAAAACGTTTAGCCATAGAACGCGTTTATTTTTCAATACCTAGAATATGGCCAATTAAACGTGAGTGAATCGAGCTTTATCTCTTTGCTAGCACAAATCCAGTAATATCAAGTTTAATTTAAAGAGACAACGGATTTGATGGTAGGGTCTGGACAACTATTGCTCCGAAGTGTTTTAACATACTGCATGTTTTTACCGACAACACTTTAAAAGACCGAGTATTGATTTTCAATATATAATGTACTTTTAGCTCCATGTCCTGACCCTGGAGTGCCAGGCAATGGAAGCAGAAGCGGTGATGACTTTAGGCATACTAAATCAGTAAGTTTTACATGCAAGGAGAAATATGAACTGGAAGGAGAAGCAACCATTAGCTGTAACGATGGAGACTGGACAAGCAAAGCACCCATATGCAAAGGTAAATGCATCTAGAATGCAAATGGCACCGCTAATAGGCCATTTCCGAGTTCCGTTGTGCCTCTGTTTCAAAACGAGTCTAAGTGCGAAACCGTTCAAATGAAAATGAGTTTGATTTGCATGAAAATGAACCCGTAGGTGGAACTCATTTCCATATGAATGGTTTCGCACTTAGACTCGTTTTGACACGGAGGCAAAAGGGAACTCCGAAATGACCTATTGTCTTGGAAAAATAAACAGCTATACAATACGTCAACATCTGCAAGAGAGCAACTACAAGCCAGCTATAATTCTCACAGGCACATCCTGATTAAAAGGAAGAAATACGAAAAAATAGACCACACCATTTAAAGCCTAGGTTATCGCCTACATGAGCATTTTGTTACATTTTAAACCATGCAGGATTCTATTCTTTACACGTCTTGTCCTTACAATCATTTATACGGTGTTTTGGGGTTCTTCAACTACTGAAAGATGAAATATGGAGCTGGTTCGCGACATCTTATGCTTTTGGTTATCCAATCATGTTTTCATTACAGTTTATTTAAATACTATTAATTAGTTCCCAGGGTATTTCCCTTCGCGGTTTGCTATTTATACCATTCCAAAGGCAACAGAATTAAATTATGCCTTGTGTATTTAAGGCCGGGGTACACATGAAAGCCGTATTTTGGCTGGGTATTATGTTTATTATGCAAATATCTTGTTTACGTTTCAAGAAATCAAGAATCTCTCTGCTCATCTCACATATCTATGTTTTGGGTTGTTTTTGAAATTTTTTGGTGATTTTTAGGTATATTTGGAGAGAAATAGTTTTTCTCAAAGGATTAGTAAAATTGATGGAAATAGGAAATTTTGAAGATTTGTTGTTGTTTTAAAATAGAGTTTGAAATTAAAAAATTGGTAGGCACACTCCAAACAGTTGCCCAACAACCTGGGGTGCCATTGTGCGGTCGGGCAACTGTCTGGTGGTGTTCCATAACCCTTTTTTCCCCTTTCAACCTCTCTTTAAACTTACCAAAATTTCACTTAAATTCACGTGTACCCCCGCCTTAAATTGCCTTGATAGTAGCGAGCAAGTCAATATTTTCAAGTAACCACATGTTTCGACAGATTCTCCTGTCTTCTAAGCGTTGGAAGTAGAATTTATAATCAGCAGAAAAATGCTAACGTGACAACAAAAAGACGTAAAGCGTGAAAGTGTGAGAATCATAAGGATAGTTTTAGATTTACATGGTGTAATTGATGATACAAAGAGGGCCTATTTTATCGTAAAGTGCCCATAACCCCAAATTATTTTTTTGGCTAAGATAAACTTAGACACACACACACAAAGAATTTGCCAAGTTTCTCACTTTGTGACTTTTTAAGGGCTTTCAAAATTAACAGAAAGTAGTTGAAATTTGATATCTTTTCTGTTATGACCGAGCTGGTGAGGGGTCTGGGTATATTCCTGGGTTGACGTCACATATTCATTAACGTAGCATTAACTCTTTATGAAGCATGCAAAACAGGCTGTGACGTCAACCCAGTAATAGACCCAGGCTCCTCGCCAGCTCGGTCATGTGTCAAATTTCAGCTACTAAATGTTAATTTTTAAAGCCCTTAAAAATATCACAAACCGAAAATTATTTTTGTGTGTTTGTTTAAGTTTCCAAAAAACATTCTGGAGTTATAGGCACTTTAAGTTGGAAACTACTGGAGGCGGGATCCAAAACATGGAAACATTATCCGCTGAACATAAGGTGCGACAATGTCGAGAATTCTGCAGCTTTGTATATCATTCAACTGAAGATATCGATACAAGGAGAATCTTTCGAAACATGTCTTTTAAACTTAAAAGTTTTGTCGTTTACTTGAAATTATATTTAAATTGTTTTTTTCATTTCCTTTTCAGTTATTTCATGTAGAGATCCAGGAAGTCCTGTACATGGACGACAATCGAAAGTCAGTAATAACTTTGCCGTCGGCGGATTCGTGCGATTTAAGTGCGATAAAGACTACACCTTGGTAGGGAAAAGCAAACTTACCTGTCTAAAAAGCAAGAATTGGAATGAAGCAACACCGACGTGCATGGGTAAACCTTGCGCAATAACTGTGCAATTTTTTTTAACTATTCTCAGACGGGGAATCCATCCAAGGGTGGACTGCCCTTTGCTGAATTGAACCATTTACAACTCTGTCAATAATTAAGAAAAAAATTCCGATTTAATCTGAAATTCATCTGTAAACAATTTAGTTTCAGGAACTTGATTTTGTCATGACAACCTATTTTGGCCAATATTTTGTCAAATAGTGAATTTTCGTTCCTTTGGTCTAAGTGTCGTTTATTTTTGTGCTCTCATTCACTAATTCTTGTTTATTCTTATTACAGCATCCTGCCCTGATCCTGGCCATCCAGGAAATGGAAAAACCATTGGAAATGTTTTTGATCATAACTCAGTTGTCGAGTTCGAATGTTTGGGAGATCGCTTATTACAAGGCTCCTCCCGGGCAAAATGCAACAATGGGCAGTGGGACCAAGTATTACCAACATGCAGAGGTAACTTGTTAACCAATGATAACTTAATATGTTTTTTATCCTTCCAATGAATTTGTATAGCTTTTTGAAAAATTTGTGACAAAAATACCTAGCCATAAAAAGCGTTTGGAGCCCAGTGTGTCGTTACTCCTTGTTCAATAGCGCTACTCATACAAGTTTGATTTGGAGTTCGAGTTAGAATTTTAAGAAGAAATCCGATACAAGATGGAGCAATTTCAGGTTTTAGTGGACAAAATTCTGTACCAGAGTAATTTTTGGTATTTTACAGCCATTTTTACATTTTTTTAAAGCTAAATACATAAATAATTGCCTGAAATAACACCGAAAACTAATTTCCCACGGGAACGAGAGAAAATAAATTTCAAAGTTCAGTGATTTTGTGGAAACACAGGCAAAATTTCATCATCAGTTTCATTTCACCAGAACATTTAAGTGTTTCATACGAAGTTCAACATTCGTTTTCGACGTTTGGTGTTGCTAGAAATGAATTGTTTTGAGAAGATAATTAAAAATAGTCTTGGTACAAGGTTTTTGTCCACTTGTTACTCCAACGTCTGGCGGATTCCGTCTTAAGTTGTAGCTAGCATTTCCAGACAGATATTTTTGGTCAAAGAAACTAACTTTAATACTTATATTTTTTTGATGCAAACTAAACCGTTTGTTAACCAGTCCCTTTGTAATTATCAGAATTCGCACACTTGCATTCAGTCACCCATCCGTTCATCCTTCTCTGCGTTTTCCCATTCATGGTTTGTTTGTATGTTTATGTATTTGGTCCCCTTGACTTTGTCCTTGCACAGCTCTGCAATTTCATAATTCGATATTAGCCTATCCCAGCAGGCAAAATAATCAGTTTCACGCCTGTGTAATGTATGCTCTGATTGATCTCTTAGGTTACCTTCGCCTGCGTGATTAATTTGGCTTTGATTCTGCCATCATTCTATCCCGATGTAAAATGTCTTGTTATTGGAGTTTTAGAAGCTTATGTTATTGTTATTTCAATATTTAAGATTGTGGCACAGGGCTTCCCCTCGGAATGGAAAGTGGAAAGATCCCAGACACATCCATCAAAGCTTCCAGTCGAAAAGGTCAACATTCAGCTCATCTTGGCCGACTTGGTGGAGACAGCTATTGGTGCTCAGAGGAGGAAAAGGATGGTTTTATTCAGATCAACTTGCTGAAGAAATATAAGATTACTGGGGCAAGAATTCAGCTCAAAACTGAATACAAGATCAAAACTATTATGGTGCAAGGTCAAATTTTGAAAGAGTGGGTAATTTTCCACTATGAAAAGGTGAAACTGTCCTTATCATTTGTAGAGAAGAGAAATTATATAATTTTGTGTGCTATAAAAAGGAAAAAAAGCGAATAAAAAAACCCGACTAAACATTCTTAACTTTAACACATCTAAGCGTCGCTGTTTAGTCACTAGTCTAAATCCCGAACTCGTGCTATAGTAGTTAAATAAGCCTTATATAACAATGATTCAATGAGCCCGAGTTGGATATGAAGTGATAAAATAACCAACGAGCGCGTAGCGCGAGTTGGTTATAATCACTTCATATCCAACAAGGGCGAATGGAATAATTGTTTTAGTAAATTCTCAAACCGGGTTTTGCCGCTGATTTTTATTTCGGCCATTATAGAGGGCTGAAGTTGAAAACTTCGTGCGGAAAATGTTTAAACTCCATATGACGTAAACCTTCGACTATTGGCTCATAGTCGGAGTCTTTTAGCCAATCAAAACGCTAGAAATGCAATAGTCGGAGCTGAGAATTTACTAATACAATATAGCACCTGGTGTCTTCGCCCTAAGAAGGGAAGGAAGGAATCAGTAGAGAGAAATGGAGCAAAATGATAGTTGTAATCTAATTCTTCATATTGTTTATCTTTGATAAAGTGATCGATTAAGACATCGCAAGGAAAATTTCAACATATTTTCCACTTCTAATATTTGTATTTGGTTTTATCTGACAGCCACCTTATAGTAAAGAAGTGGAACAAATAGAAGCAAGACATCCATTTATTGCTCAGTCTGTACGAATTAGAGTATTAAGAACTATAAAGGAATCCATTTGTCTAAGAGTCGAAGTCGATGGATGTGGAATTCCCAAAGGTAAGACTCGATATTTTCTTGATGAACACAAAGCCCTTGTATCTATGACCCTGAGACATTCTTTATCGTAAGATCGCTTTAACAACTGTGACGAACGTGCTGGGAAGCAATTAGGAGATGTGTTGGAAGTTTAAACATTAAAATTCACATTTTAGATATTGTGAGTGTGCGCACGGTTATACGCATAATCCCCCCCCCCCCCCCGGGTAACCAACCCTTTCGATCTTACAAACTGTTAAACTATTCTTAGACGTCAAACCTTGACATACGCTCGGTTCACTAGACTCATTGCATGTCTTACTCTTTGTAGGTTGCATCATGCGAGGCTCTGCTGTTCTTATCAAGCAAAACGGTGAATATCAACGTGGATATGTAGGAGAATACATCTCAGCAACATATAATTATTTGGAGGTCTATCTTCCAAGAAAAGACGGTAGCATAATTGTGACTAGAGCAGAGGTGATTCTAAATGAGAAACCAAATATCCATGAACTAGCTATTGGAAAGTTAGTCCTTGGAGAGGATGTAGCTTCACCAGGCCTAATTAGAGAGGGAAAAATAGAACAAATCATAGATTCAGTTTGTACCATAAAAACTAACGATAAAACTTGGAAGAGTGATTTAAATGACATTCGTGTCGTCAAAATATCAGGTTTCTGCTCAAGATAAATATTTTGCACTAGTATCACTTTGCTGGGGCTAACGGCAGGACTAGTTGATTGCAAATTGTAGAGATTTACAAAGTCTGTTGTCACCTATGTATAGACAAGTTAGCGAAAAAACGATAGCGACAACGTTTTGAAAAGATATCACAACCAAGAATTACATAAAATATGTAGAGAACTTGCCAGATCTGTATTTTATAATGCGGTATAGTTTGGTGTAGTAAACATTGTCATCTCTTCCCCCTCCCTCAGAGATTTATAAACGGCCACTGAACAATGTAGCATCCCAGGGAGGTGCTTACTTTTTGAATGATTTCTAGCGCCGTGACAATTTTAAGTCTCGTCTGTGACTAGAACCTAAACGTACGAACTACACAGCTACATTTGCGAATTTTGAACCATTTGTATGAAAATAAAACGAATAAAGCGGGATTAGAGGTACAATGTTATTTTTCGTATAAAACTGTTAGCGCTCGACTAATCATAGATCATCTGGGGGAGGTAGAAATATTCACAGGTTTCTGTTAAATGTTACCCTTGGGATGTGACCTTACCATCTTTGAAAAATAAGACAAGATAACCAATTGAACCTTTTGCAATGTCCATACCTTTAACGCTATACGCGTTCTTAAACACATTAATAACGTTTCTACTACTACTACTACTACTACTACTACTACTACTACTACTACTGCTGCTGCTGCTGCTGCTGCTGCTGCTGCTGCTGCTGCTGCTGCTGCTGCTGCTGCTGCTACTACTTCTACTCTACTACTGCGTCATCTCCGCTAACCCATAAAATAAAAAATAACAACAAATAATAGTAACAACAACAACAATAGCCTGAATCTGCCTGCATTCTTCTCCGTAAGGTATGGTGGTTGTATTATTTATTTTTAGAGTTTTTTGGTCATAGTCTCAATCAGCCGTTTTGTTGACCCGTCATGGTTCATCCCTTAACTACGTATTTATGATTACAAGGTGGCTACAAATACTGCTAAGCACCTAATTAACGGGTTTAAAACAGGACAGGCTAGACAAAGTTGTGGTCAAGATAGCCTCATAATAAGGGATTTCTCAATGGAGTGCGGGCGAAGGTAACTTTAGCATGTTCAGAAACGCACTTATGTTCTCATAACAAATTATGTTCAAAGTATAACAACAAATTATTCACACCATACATTGTTTCTAGCTGATCAAACTATTTGAGGGCAAGGGCAAGGCATTTGAGGTCTTAAGTTCCTAAACATTTCAGCAATGTTCAGTCTACAAACTTGATAAGTGGATTTGTAATATTTCAATTGAACAGGAGGCATTTAAATGAGAGAAGTTCTTTTAATTTTGAACAGCCTATTTTTTAGTCATTAATACGTGGATCAAAATAAAGTAACCCTTTCTTTTCTCAATATCATTGACAACACATCGTCGGCTATTTGATAGTCATTGCATTTCAGAAAATGGGATAGGGGAGTTTGTCTTTCATGGATCTGTTACTCCCGCGAAAACTCGATTAAATGCTGCTGGTTCAAAGTGTATACACTATAAGTGCTTGAAGTGTTTTAATATAACATATTCAGTATTTTTTTGTGCTCTAAACTCAAATGCCGATTGTTTTTTCTTGTTGTTGTTGTTGCTTTTTTATATATGCTTTTACTATGCGGGTCATTTTTCAATACAAAAATAATATTCTTCGAACGAAATCTGTAACACATTTTAACATGCTTCTTAGCAGTGGAGGCGTTTTTGCTGGATATTACAGACTTCGGGTGCCCGACGGTCATTTCGGATTCGCGAAACGTGGACGGTTAGCACGAAGTACGAAGGCAGGGTCCTGTCAATCATTCAGACCCGTGCGCTCTCAGCTCCAGTAGACGCTATTTCCTTTGCTCGTCAAGCCTTCCCTGCTTTCTAGCTCAATTAAAATGTTCGCTACGCTGTCTGCGATCGTCTGTCACCAACGCTGTATGCGATTGTCCATCGCCATACTGACGTGCACTTTGAATTGCTCAACACGAAAGAAAGATTTTCCCGTCTGGCATAGTGAACCTTTAACAGAAGGTTGCGTGAATACAAGAACCTGTATGCAAAGGTAACCGCGCTACCTTTAATGAGGATGACATCATCATGGACCTACGAATACTGAGTTCAGCGTAGATAACGTAGGTGTGAGTGTAAATCCGCTTGTCTGCCTACTTGTGCTATACTCGGCTATATTTTGTTCTAACATCAAAAGCTATCAGGGAAAGAGGTTTGTGAAAGTGCAAAGCCACTGCCTGTCTTTTGGGTAGAATTTATTCTAACGATCAGGTCAGAAAGATTGCACTTGCAATATTCGATATTTAATGCCGTTGATATTTCCTTGTTCGGCAGTTTCAATTCTGGATGTCATTAAAATCTGTCTAAATTTTTACACAATTTCAGTCGATATTTCAGACGAAAATGTCAAAATCCATACCCGCTAGGCATAGCCCATTAAAGAACAACCTGCCCATATCCCACAACGGGAACAATCAATTGTGATAAGAACCTGTATGTTATCCCCGGGACAGTTACGAAGGTCTTGACGGTTAAATGGTACTGCGAACTTTTTTTTATAACTGACACTGGCACACATTTTAGCAAATTTATCGGACTTCACCCCACCAAAAATAAACCCAAATTGTAACTGACATAAACCGACAAAAGTCAAAAGGCCCAAATTTGAAGCCGACAACTGAAATCATGCCCCCCACTTGGACACTCCAGTTAAATTGAAATGTTCGCAACTCGATCCTTTGTTTTCGGCGGTGTTGTATTAAGGGAAGAAAAGTATCACATCTTAATGACGTTTGGGTTTGATATCCGCAGAGGATCCGTATTGTGTTGCCAAAAAAAAATAAAACAAAACGCAGCAATCAAAGTATTTAAAAAAACACTAGTGCGGTAGCTTTGGCTGTCTGACAAAAGTTCTTATAAAGCTCCCCAGCCGTAAGAAATCGTTGTCGCCCTTTTAATCTCCTAATTCCTCCTCTCTTGAGCCATTTCCCCCCTTTTAAATGAGGACAGAAAAAAAAAATACCCGGCGTATTTATTTACGTATCAAAATAAGAAGTTTCCCAACAACAGTTTTCTTAACTGAAACCATCTATTATGTTAGGAAAGCGCCTGAATATCTTCTTATCAGCAACACTCATTTCCCGTTATTTTCATTACGATTATTTGGAACATTCGAACACGACATAGCAGGAGAAATGGTGTACTAACATGACAAGTCTCTGTAGAGTCACAATACAATACTCGATACGTTGTGACCACAATCATCAAACATTCTTTGATTTAAAAATTTACTTATCTCATGTCATCCACTAGTTTATATCCAATGCGACCAATTTGAAATGAGCTTTCATCACTCCTTCACACGACAAAGACAAGGAAAAGATATCTAGGACGTCACACGTTATGTTGTCAAAGCGAGGTTTGTTAAAACACCCAGCTGCATTCTTGCATCCAATTTAAATTCTATCATTTAGAGTTGAAGGAAGAAAAAGGGATATCTCCGGTGACAGTTGAAGAGGTGGCCAACCGGATAAGTTGGGGATTAAGCAATAGCATAAGGAATTTGCAAAAAAAAAAAGAAAAAAAATATATAATAATAATAAAGAACAATTTGTCCATCGAAAACTTCGTACCCCGTACGGCCAAAGATTGTCTCGGTTGGCAGTCGCCTCGAATTCTCAAGTTTCGTGAAGTGTACGAACAAGGAAGAAAAGAAACATATATGAGCGAGGGTGGAAAAGTCGGGGTGGTCTATTTTGCCAATGCACAATAAAGTTGATCGTAGCTATAGCAATGCCTCGAAAAAATCCCCCAAAATCCTTATAGCAATGCCTGAAAAAATCCCCAAAATACAGACTTCGCCCTTCCGAAGATTCTTTCAGCATTTATCGTATTTTTATTTGTTCTAAGCTGGTAAAATGTTCAGAACAATACTGATCATCTTCGGCAATCCGGAAAAGGATGTACTTAAGTTAATTACACGCCTTAGTAGGGCTTGTGTTTTAAATAGGGAAGAGGGTAGGCCTTTTTTATTCTTAATCCATGGCGTCAGAACTTAAGACTCGTTGCGGACGCGCCCCCTACGTAAACGAGGCAGTAGCATCACCACCATAACTTGCCATCCACTCTCAAATGTATGTTTGAGGAACGCGTGTGCTCAGTCTCACTCAAAGTGAAAGGAAGCACACAATTTCCCAAGGTAAAAGTTCACTCAACTGACTGAATGGTCATAAGCGGTTGACACCCCACAGAGCTCAAGAGTTTCCGAGTTTCCCAGTCTCTCGGTAGTAAGGAAACGCCCGGACGGGTGATACATTTTGTAACTTATCGTACATGTGTCATATTTGAAAACATCTAGCAACAGTCTGTTAAACAGTAGGTATGAAAAAGAACACTTCAAGCTAAAGAAACCACATCACCTGTTTTTCTTACATATGTTCTCATGGGAGCTTTGCAAAAAGAAGGGTTCTACCCTTACATCAATTTTAAGCTCTACCAAAGACAGATTACGCTGTAGATCTGTCTGTCCCCACTTAGTCGCATAATTTTTGTTGGGATTTCAAGACTTCTTCTCTCTCTCTAACTATAATACTCTTTGGTGTAAACTGAGGGAGGACGAGAAGTCAGGAACGTTTCGTGACACTGGACTTCCGTTTTCTTTCAGTAAATTGAACAAAAGCCGTGTATGTTGATTCATGGTAACCACAGCATCCGTTTCAAGTGCTCCAGCTCAATGAGGCCATCCAAGAATAGAACAGCGCAACTCAATACCGAACCAATATCAGGGATGACATGTGCGCCACATAAGTTTCCATTTCTACGCCGACGGAGAAGTTACTTATTAAAGTTACAAGTTTGAGCTATGCAATATAAACATTATTAGCTACATAGCACGCGGCAGCTCGCGCCTCTGAAGCAAGGACCTCCCACTAGGTGATGATATCATATGTGAGCACGTCCACAGATACCTGTAGAAAATGGGTTTCTTGTTACAATCTTGATGAAGATTAAGTTGCTTCATACCGCTTGCATTTCTCTTTTTTCTTGCAGGGTTTCACCCTAACGCCTTTACAGCAAAAGACTGCTGAGCTGACGTCATTTGAAAATATCTCAAGACAAATTATTTTGTTTTGCGTTAAGAAAGAGTGAATCTCCCTACGTGAATCTGCTCAGAGCAAATACAGTTAGCTTTGTGAAATCAACGATGACCCTACCAAGCCACTTTCTCATATTTTTCTTTGGATTGCTGGCGTTGAGAGCAGCAGAAGTGAGCTCCTTCGGAAGAAAGACATTCAAAGGTAAGCTCTTGGTCTCTGCCATTTCTACCAATTGAACGCTTTTCTGTATTTTTGAGTCGGTTGAAGTGAACATCACGCGTGCAAGCAAAGTTCTGAAGCAAAGCTGTGGAGAACTGCGTGCATTTTGTAATAAATTACTTCTGTCGAGATCTCGTTTTTATCTTGATCAGAAATTGCACCGTACATCTATCGCACTGGACAGCCGAATTTTCCTGTCCTTGCCTTTTAGATGTAGAATAAGAAATAGTTTGTCTATTAAAATTCCGAATCTTCGGCACTATGCGCTTGTCTTTATTCTAAAGTTGACGTGTTTATGGTTTGCGTTTCGTCAACGGACAGAATTCTTTACTTTTAAAGGATTAGTACCACGAGCGATGACGGCTCTTGTTTCTATAAGTGCAATATTTTTTTTAACTTCATTGAAAATCTGATGTTCTCCTCCAAAGATTGTGGCTAGAGGAAAAGCCGCACATTCGATCTTATCTTGTGTTTGCTGTTTACCTTATCTTCAAAAGCGTTTGTTAATTATCAAAACATGTCCCTAGACATCACCCATTGAAACTAAGCATGCCCCATTAAAAGACGAGCTATTTATGGCGCTGTAGAAAGCTTTCTTCGTGATGGGTTGGTTAAGAAATCAAAGGCATTGTTACGTGAAGCTAGCGACTGGCCGCGCCGCCTAATCCCGTTATAGTCAAGCCACTTTGAGATTCATCAATCGTGTATTTGGCACTATATAACGGGCCTTGGGGTTCAAAATGAGAAGAATAAAAAGATCAAAACATACGTCTTCAACTCTTCAAAAGAACTGGGAAGGCCTTTTATTATTCCTCCCGTTATAATTAGCCCACAAGACAGTGACAAGAAACCAGGTTTTAAAATAATTGGGCATTAAAGAAGTATGGCATTAAATGACCGTTGAAAGAGTTCAAACCGCCATGTCTAAATCGTTCCAGTTTACCTCAGTTTTTATTTTTCAACAAGTCATAAAATAAATAAACCTGTCTAAGCGATCGTATTTCGTAAGTACGAACCGTTCTGTGGAAGAAAAAAAAAACAAGAAAGAAAGGCTAATACACATTTAAAAATTGTCGAAGGTTAGATTACTGGCGACGTTTTTAGGTAAACTAGTAGAAGCATTGTTTAGAATTTGCGCAATACGATGTCACATCGATGACAACGAAGAAAACGACAACTTATTTCACTTATTCTATCGTTTGTTTAGCGCATCCGAAAATTTCTGCGTGTGGTTTTCATTTCGAATTTTATTCGTGTGGTTTTCATTTAAAGTTTAATACTTGCAGACGTTTTAGCTGATTTCTTGGTGGATCGTATCTACTCAGGGTCAATGGATTCAATTACAATGAAGTCTAAAATACGCAGAATCTTCATTTGTACTAGAGTACAAATCAGAAAAACCGTTTCACGCTTGTACGCATCTGATTGTGTTTTAGACCACACAAAGGATGTCTTTTAGCAGCGACGATGTTTCGTTCGGGTGTTCATTTAAAATGTCGTGCTGTGTCCCTTTGCGCGGCCTCTCCTCATTGCGCAGTTGTAAACAGGAAACTAAAAAATGTTGATTTATTTTGCCGTCTGCCTCAGTGTGCGGTTCCGGAATAACCTAAGGGTTGAACCTAAATTTTAATTTCGGCGGTACAACGAGTGCACAGTGTTCTGTGGTTAATTCATGCTGTAGATCAAGAGGTGTTCACAAAATTAAAAAACCCCTGTGTATACGCCTTTTTGTGCTAACAAAAGATATCTCCCACAGTGTAATTAGCATCCATCTGTACAGTACATTTTGTAAGGCTAAACGACCTGGACGCATGTTAACATCAATTCGTTTCAGTTCTTATAATTCCGCCCAAATACTGATAATTATTGTCAAAACGTAGTACATTTCGCACTTACATATGTCTTGTGTGGTAGAATAAATAGAGCGCTTTTGTGTTTCGACGTTTCTAGTGATGGAGGGAACAAAATTGAATTAGCGTTTAATGCCCAGTCATCAATCATTGAAATGACCCTGCGACACTGCGAGTGGATTTCAGTGTGAGCTGAGGCCACGGACGGGGAAGAACGTATAGGATAAACTAAAGTTGGCGCCAACAAAAAATTCCCTTTGTTAACATAAGATCTCATTAGGTTTATAATCCTGTAAAATAAAAATAACGGGGCAGAACAAACACAATTTACCTGGATGTCTCGCAAGCTCTCAATCACTTGTTAGTTGTGTCAAGTACTCACATCCACGCGTGCTTCGCAATTATATATTTCAGCGTGTAGCATATGATGATTTTTATCTCAAGCTACATGAAAACGGGTAATAAGGAAGTACCCAATGTGCTGCCCAGGATGTTAGGAAGATTACAAAACAGCTGGAGAAGGCGCACAAGGTTAATATTGTCCACTCAGAGTACGAACACTGTTCTTGTGTAACTCTGGATGTGGGTATAATCCATTTCCCTAGGCGCCATACGCTCTAGTCACGTTTTTGAGAAGGCTTTGAGTAAATTTTCCTCATGTCGAGGGCTGGAGGGGATACACACTCCTTTTTACTGTAACAACAACCATTTTAATTCTAAGGTTGGCTCGAGCATTCTTTTAGCCCATTCACACTGTACGAGTGTTTTACATTTCACATTTTTTATTTTGCTCATAGTGTTCATTTTGTTTTTCTTATTTTTAACGAGCTGTATAAATAAAGGTAAAATAAAACTAAAATTGTAGTCTAACAGGGAAATTAATCTAAATATATTTTTTAACATTAATAATATGGTTTTCTTATTGCATGATGCACCGAAGAACATCTCAGTTTGTTGTCGAACTTAGTCTGTACTTAATAAAACTACTAAAAACTTCATGAACGACAATGCTTTTAGTACCATGTAACTTTAAAAGCATCTTAAGAACGTTTTCAGGCTCAAATCGCAAATTTCGATGCCACTGACTTGAGGTTTTAATCCGTAGCTTAAGTTTAAGTTTAAGGCCACTAGCAAAACTCAACGGTAAGAGAATACACGAGGAGATGTGACACCGTTGAAAACACTCATGAAGTTATTGGTGATCCTTGTCCGAGACAATTTCAAAAAAGCAAAGAAAAGAAAGGTTCGACTTCTTGTCCGATCAGCAAAACAAGTATAATTGGTTTCTCGTTTTCATTAACATTTTTTTTTCGTTTTTTTGTTTTGTTTTCCCAGGCGATATTTATTTCTTTGTTTGCTACCTTTTGAGAGATCTTAAAAATAAAAATAAAAACTATGCAAGACCACAGTACCACAAGGACTGCACCGCGTCTCGTTAAGCCCTGCTCGATGGGGTTCCTGCTTGGATGGGTTACCAAATACGAATACACCGTCATTTTTTTTCTTTTTATTTCTTTCCTTTCCAAGGCGATATTAGTGACTGCTCAACTCCCAGTTTTGTGTCTGATGCCTTTTTTTCTATTTATCAACTATCTTGGTCAAATCATTTCGCCACGTCCTTCCCTGCTAGCAGAGGCTCTTTTCCTGGTGTTCGCTGATGGGAGAAAAGAGACCTCTGCCATCGGTCTTAGATTGACGGCTATATTTAAAATGCATGCCCCTTGCGTTGTTCGCTGACCGCAACTTGAGCCCGTTGCGTCTCGCGCATTTCTTTACATTTAAAATTTCACTGTCAAACATGACGTGCTATTTCGTCACGTGCTACGAACATCACGTGATGGCTCGGTCGCTAAGCCGCGAAGCATGCTCAATATAGCCATTTTTGACCCATGGCAGAGGTCTCTTTTCTCCCGAGCACCAGGAAAAGAGCCTCTGCAAGCAGGGAAGGCACGCCCTTCTTGATCTTTGAAATATTTATTTACAATACTGTATAAACTAGTAATAGTTCTCACTACATTTGCCCCGCCTTGGATATCACCGCGTTTATTATATAATGAACTGTACAACTTTTATTACAAAATACGTCTCCCCAGAATGGTTGAAATAACAGGCTGATCTGATCTTTAACTCTCGCTGTAATCCTTCAAATCACACAAAATGAACAAAAATCTCTGTTATTGCAAGTAAGTAAGATAGATTTAAAAAGTTATTCGTACTCTTCGTGCTCGTGTCAGAGCGATCCAACGCGACTGCACTCGTGCACGTGGCTGATAGAATTATCTAATAATCATTGAAACAACCCGTTTATAAATCCTTTTCTAATTTCTGATCCTTGAGATAACAAAAGGAAACTAAACTCAGTTAAAAATAATAGCGAAACTTTCCTCAATTCTCTTGTCTGATCTCCCAAAATTTTTAATCACAGCTTGAAACATACAGCTCACTAATTTTGTGATTTTCAATATTCCCTCAGTTTTCGGTAAACGAGTACGGTTAAAGTTCTATAAGCGGACACCTTCGGGAAATGAGCTATTTATATAATAAGCTTCTATATATAAAAACGTTCGAGTGAAAATTTATTCAATGTAGATCATTTCTGCGGTAAGATATTGAGTATTTGCCTCAGAAACTCAAAGAATAACTAACTTGACACGGTGCATTCGACTGTAACACGTCCTTGGGCAGCGCAATGTTCGAAACCCGGGGATAACTCCTCTATGAAAAGATCGGGATTCTCGTCGTCTCTGGTACGAATCAAGGATTCTGGTCTCACTTAGGGTGTAGCCTACGTATAGCCGTACTCTTTCATTATACAGTTTACAAGGCTTAAAAACGACTTAAAATTAGTTTAAAAATGATACATGTACATGTAGATAGCGTAAAATTAATTACAGGAAGCCGCAGGGAAGACATGGAACCAGAGCAATTACGGAATTACGGAAGTGCGGGAAACCTTTATGATCATCTTTAACGTTCCAATTTATTTTTCGTAGCTCTGTTGAAAACATGCGACGATCCTGGTGTCCCAAAGAATGGTTTCCGTGTGGGAGGAGACTTCAGCCACAAAGCCAAGGTTGAATATTTTTGCAATCCGGGGTTTAGACTCACTGCAGGCGCCAGGTTACGACAGTGTCAGCTGAATAAAAAGTGGAGTGGAACCTTGCCAACTTGTGAAGGTAATTAAGTTTGGCAAAATCATCTACAGCAAAACGTCCCAATGGTGTGCACGTGGCGATTCTCGTAAACGTTTGATGTCTAAGTGAAGAGTATTTGGTTACGAATTCTCATATTTGTTTGCAAACTAGGGTCTCCTCTGACCCACATTCACGTTTGTTTTGGTTGGTTCCTTCAACGAAAAGCGCATACGTTCGACAGCATTATGCTTTTCCGAAAGCGTTTATAGCGACAAAAACAAGCAGCAAATTCCTGGATTGTTTTGTGATGAAAAGGCTCCCAATTCCGTTCTCTCACGTTCGCCATTTTGGAAATGGTACATATGAAAATAGTCAAAAATATCAGTACATCCAATGTTAAATAACTCCTGAAACGCAAATAATTTGACTGATCAGACTTGAAAATTAATCATAGCAATTTTACAGTCACGCTTTTGTAGTTTGTAAGACTAAAGTTGTTCCTTTTTAAAGAAACTTGTGAGCCGACAGGAAAGTGGTGAAAGTGCGCCCTAAGTCAACTTTTCACCAAGGTAATAACCGCCTTGGCAAGTTTGTAAAGCTTCTAAGCTTCCTACTGCGGTTCACCTTTTTCAAAAAGGTCGCAAACAGATCCATTTTAGATCAATGAAAGCAGTTAAGAATATTCAACTCTTGCTCAGCTTGGCTATTAGTTTACTGTTTTGCTGATGCGTGCACATTTCCATTGCGTGGCACAGCTGTACTGCTGATTACGTGACGCTGTGCTCTGGTTCCCGACCTGGTGTTATAGAGTTAATCCCTCTTTTTCATACAGATATCAACGAATGCATTGAATACGAAGATTACGAAAACCCTTACACCACCAATGACGTGCAAGTCGAGCACAATCATCTATGTCACGCGAAGGCCACGTGCCTCAACACCATTGGGTCGTTCCACTGCAAGTGCAAGCTGGGTTACTATGGCGATGGAAAGTTATGTTTGCCTAATAAATACCGAATGGATGTTGCTCTGTTCAGAAGTAAGTGACAATGAGCAAAGGGAGGATAAATTACAAACAATTTTTTTTTTCTTTTTCTGAAATTGCTAAGTTTCGTGAGATGCAGCAACAGTAGTGGCGCAACTGACAGGCCTCTGATCAATGTCCAAGTATAGCGATACTTGACGGGGAAAATACTTTGTTCTTTTACGTTTAAAAGAAAGGAAAATCCCTCATTTATTTAGATTATTAAAAAGTAAACTCTGTTACGTAATCAATGGTAAGTAGTTTGAGTGGGTCCTGTTTCTATCGATTTATATAAGTACGGCTCTTAAGTGTGTTTTGTAAGCTGTTTTTAGGGTAAATATAATTGTAACTGAGATCGTTTATTTTGTTGTAGAAAAGGCTAAGGTTTCACCGCACACTTGTGGTACGCTGGGAAATTCAAAGAATGCGACACGCATCAGACGGATTGTGGGAGGAATATCCTCTGATTATGGCGCCTGGCCGTGGCAAGTAGCCATAAGCTACAACAGCACAAGTATGTACTCCACTTTGTAACTATTAGCCAGTAAACGCAGCTTTACCCACCCCCACCAAGGTCACTTTAATTCTGGCTTTTAACTGATTCATGTTCATATATGAATAATTATTTAGTACGCTGGGATATATAACTACATGTACACTATCGTTAGACTGGTAGACATTGGAGCGAGGGAAAGGAACATGGGTATAACTGGAAAGGGGTTTCTGCATGCACATTAATAATTAGGGGGGAAAATTGAGGACATCATGTAGGGGAATTTTTACGGTAACTTAGATGTTTGTGGCAAAAGACTGCGGGCAGTAAGCCGTTACGAGGCTTAATACCTTTGTTCGGGGTATGTTTTTGTTAATCTCGAATGTGTGTTTAGAAAGGCGTACTTCTTCATATGTCATTTTCATCTTTGCCAGATTCGAGTGTGGTATATTTTAATCACCGGGTAAATAACACAAATATCCAGTTATTGATTCTATCAGGCGCTTTCCGCAACAAAATAAGATGGGTCATGCACTTCGACTTGTGAGGTCCCGCTGTGGTCTTAAGAAGTTTGCTTCAGAAGGGGGATATGTGACGTTAAAGCTGGCTTAAATAAATTACAGATATATGGAAATTCCAGATGCTTACAGTCGCATCTAAGAAAACATACTGTAACAAAATATACTTATTGGACTATAATGGCTACCTCTGGATCTTGTTTTCGTGTAATACGTCTTCAGCCGGGTCATTCTTTATTTAAGACTTAATGTAGATGCTTTGTCCGAAAGAAGTACCTTTTTTCAATGGTGAAGGTATATGGAAAGGGAGAATTTATGAGCTTAAGTATAGAAAATGTAGGAAAACTGTCTTTAATTAAGCGGTATTTTAAAATGTGCTTTCGAAATATCTAGAGGTAAGAGCTTGGAATATGGGGCGGATTCCTTAGCTTCGATCTGTTTTAGTCATCCCTTGACATAGTGTTTGTGAGCACTCTGTTTATACTATATATAAGTGAACATTATTCAGGCCCCTGACTGATATGTAAGTCTAGCTCCTTGAATATAAATTATATATCATCGTTTTTACCTTTCAGGAAGAAATAGCTATCTTTTCAACGGAGCGCTCATTAAACCAGGGTGGGCTCTTACTGTGGCGAACGTTCTCCAAGTGAAAAAGGGCGTTGCGCCGATAAAACCCAACAGACTACAAGTGGTATTAGGTACGTAAATGTTTGCTCAATCAACTTAAACATTCAAGACATTTTTTTCCAAATAGCAACAACTAGATTCCGCCAGGAGTTTGGCCCTAACCAACCCAACGTTTTATGTAGCGTATTGCATACGTTATGTTTCTCAGAAAATCCATGCTGATTCGCTTAAGTGTTTTTGTTTTTCCGTTGGCCATTTAATGGTTCAGTTATTCAAACGCCTGTACTTATTTGACGAATCCTTAGGTGAATTCAACCGTAACAAACTGGACGGTACAGAAACACCAGTCTCCGTAAAAAGGATTGTTTTACATCCGGGATACGACCGAACTACTATGGCCAATAATATCGCTCTGTTAGAGTTGGAGAAGCCCATTAGGCTTAATGACCATATAAGGATGGTGAGTGAGCTCATTGGTGTTGTTGTTTAGCTTTCTTGTG
Organism: Micromussa lordhowensis; assembly: GCA_964020085.1. Taxonomy (NCBI): domain Eukaryota; kingdom Metazoa; phylum Cnidaria; class Anthozoa; order Scleractinia; family Lobophylliidae; genus Micromussa; species Micromussa lordhowensis. The sequence continues at coordinate 39,915,134 of OZ026597.1, forward strand.
TTTTTAGAAGCACAGGGTTAAAGCCCACCTACCTGCACGGCGCATTGATCAGTGTCTCAGCGAAGTGTACTTACTAAGTCACGCTATCGGTAATCCATATCAAAGCACCACATTTCTGGAGATAGGATAACTGAAAAAAAAAAATAAATAAAAAATAAAGACTAGTTATTCCAAAAAAAAGACTAGTTATTTGATCAGCAAAAGCGTAAGGGCACAAAAAACACAGGACACTGTGCAATGCCCAAATGGGAGAGTATAAAAGGACCCCAGTCAACCTCAGCCATTTTTGATGCCATCGAAATCATTGATATTGCATGGTTAAGCGAACTCTTGTTGTTTTACTGTAAATTGCGTTCCTGAAAGTATGTTTAACTATCTTTGGTAATTTCACAGTGATTTCGTTCGTTTCGACATTCTCCGAATAAAATATGGTAAGCAAACTCTCGCTTGTAAACAAAAACAAAGGTGTGGCTGACAAGAGCCCTATAAAATCAGGATACGAACCTCCCACGACGTACAGCCCGAACGCCTTGTTGATCACGAAAATAACTGTGTCCTACCAACGCTCAACTAGAAACGTTAAAGATTTATTGGAAACTTTGACGCGGATTTAGACTAACTATATTGTAAAAATCAGCACAATAATCTTGAGTCCAAATGAGTGGTTTTGCTGATAATTTATTATTAGGTGTGCGTCCCAAAACGGAAACGAGACAAGATTTTAGAAAAGCCGCTTCAGTTTGGCACAGTGGCAGGATGGGGTTCAACTAAAGCAATCAGGCCCGGCGAACCTACTGGGCCTTTGTCTGCCGAACTAAGACAGGTTACAGTTCCCATTGTCCCGGATAAAGAATGCAAGGAAGCCACAATTTATTCGTTCGACAAAGAAACCACGTTGTGCGCGGGCTTCAAAAAGAAGCCAAAAGATCCCTGCTTTGGTGACGTGGGGAGCCCCCTCGTCATGCAGCATCCGCGCTCTGGCCGCTGGATTGTAATTGGACTGTTTGGTTGGAGCGAAGGCTGTGGAAGACCAAGAAAGTACGCGTATTACACAAGGGTGTCAAAGTATAGAAAGTGGATAAACTTCATCGTCAGAGGCCGCCAGTAATTGGAGGGGGTCTCAACATTCGCATATTTGCTCGTCAGTTTTGTCCCATGTTCAGAGTGTAAGAGTGTCTTTTGACTTAATGGTTCCCTTAAAAGAAAATGATGATAGCATTAAGCCTGAAGGTTTAGTTGCTTACTGCATTTTTGAGGAATGAACGCACCCTTTATTTCCATCCTTCTTTCACTGAAATGCGGGAACGTCACACGCGGGTTTTAACATAGAGATATTTTGTTTAGGCTAGCTACAATGTATGCCTATAATTATGCAGACTTTATCACGAAGTCTCGTTGGTCAAAACTTGTCGACGCGTTGATCTTTGCAAATACGTAACTGAAATTAAAGATGACTTGACTAACCAATATTTACGACATCAGCCTTACCAGAGATTTTACGTCTGACAATTTACGTTTCGGAGAGCCAAAAATGCAGTAGGCCACATGTATTAAGGTGTTATTTCAAGTGAGTCTTACTGTGTAAAGCCATGAAGCTGAAATGCACCCGTCCGTGTTGTCTTCTTAATATACGAGCATCGCTACTTTTGAATAGCAATTAGCATAGGTATCAATACGTACGAGAATTTTTACATTGATGATTAATAGCATTGCTACGTTTATATTTTAATTGGAATCTATTATTTATATGTCTTTTCAACGTCACTGTTAAAGATTGAAAAAGGTGGACAAGCTTCCTAAGAAACAAACGCGGGGGCATACAAAATCAATTTTAGATGGTTTAGTTTCCATAGTGCTGGCTGTTACGCATTAACAAACCACAGTCGCCAAATATCATTCCTCCCTTGTCACACTAGTTTGAACTATACTACTATGTTTTTGCCTTGGTGATTAGTACTTGCACCCTCCTGGTCAGTAAGGCTTGGTTCACGCTAGCGACATAACGACATAATGATATAAAGACACAATCGATCATGACCAACATAAAGAAAGACCAGTTTTTTTATTACTTAAGTCGTTATGTTCATGTTATAATGTCATTATGTCAGTATGTATAACGACATATCGTTCTTCTTATGTTGTTATGTCGCTAGTTTGAACTAGGTTTAACTTTGTGTTCCTATAAAGTAGAAGACTTCGTTTTTAAGTCTTCATGAACTAATAGCAGCAATTACAGTATTTATGATACCCAGCTAGTGATACCACTTTCAAACTAATATTTCCATATGAATACTGAGACATTAAGGCTTGATCGTTTAAAGCGCTATTGAGGATTAATGTGCACTTTTCATTCAGGTTTTGTAACTTCGTAGTAAAGTGCTGTGTTTATCTTTTTCCTTTTAATTTTGAAAAACCAAAAAAATAGTAGCATTGTACAGCTGGACAACTGGACTCAGGTGAAAACTTATTATGGGCTCCCTAAGATTGCTCGCGACGTGAATGAAAAGAAAAATTAACAGACAATTCGATCTGACCATTCGCGGCCATATTTGGAAAACGATTGATAACGTTCTCTGACAACTTCTTTTATTTGCCTATTTCAATACATTTTGTTCCAAATATACATTTGATAAGTTTCTTGTTATCAGTGTCGTCTAGAGGTTGCGGCACAATTGAACTACTAATCGACTTTATGTTAGCATGTAAAAGATAACGTTTTAAATTATCTTAGTTGGGCCCATTTAACATGAACAATTGTTTAAACATTGGGGTTTTCGTTTTTTTGTGAGTGAAGAGTTTTATCGTCATTTACACATGTCAAGAAGAAGAAGAACGAGGAAGTTTGGTGAATTTCCAGATTGGCCCAGTTTGTGAGAATAAACTGCACTGGACTGGTGAGCTTTCTATGAAAGCTTTTATAGATAAGTTGTTGTTATTTGTTCTAAATAAACAATGATCTATAGGTTCACGTTCGTTTAGGTCACGAAATAGAAAAACACATTGTAGCTGCCGTCAACAAAAGGCACTACCGTTGTCAATGTACAAAAGATTACAAAACAGAACGGCCTACAAAAACAGGTACATGTACTAATCTTGCCAAGGTGCAAAAGTGCACAAGAAAACTGTTTTAGGACTCATAACGAGCAAACTGGAACTGCAAACAAGAAAAAACAAACAATCGAAACACGTGTGATTCCCTAGGAAAAATTGCCACGTGACGTGATGTCACTTAAACGGGATATAGAAAAGGTAGCCACAAACATTCATCGAATTGATACATGATGCAACCAGAGAAAGAGAAAGACGGTGAAGGGAAATCTATTCCCAGAACAAACCAAACAAGCAATAAGTCATTTCATTGAAATTTGATGTCTTTTGTGAGTTTTCTAAGTAATTAAAATTAACCCGAGCCGGGGGGGGGGGGAGAACTCCCATATAAAGAGGACGGGCTGCTCGTCGGGAATTTTGAAAAGAACCCATAAGAGGTACCTAGATCCTGTTTTGTGGTCGAAGCTTGAAATGTTTTTCACCCCTAAGAGGTACCAATTCTAAAACAACACATTAAGTAACACCTTCATATTTTAAATAGCTATAAAGACGATTGTAAGTTATAAATTGTTAATTATAAATTGATTGACTGTAAACTATTTCCTGACAGTTATTTTTCGGCTCAATGCCTTAAAAGGTACCGCGAATGCCACCGCTGTAGACCTTCGGAGACCAAGAGGTACCAACCCCTAAAAGGTGCTACGAGCACCCTCGTCCTTTTCATTTTCATATGGGAGTCCCTCATCCGAACCCTCCCCCCCTCTCCCCCCCCCCCCTAGAAAATAAATGTATCCATCTTTCTTGTTTAAAGTGCCACTGCGACGAAATTTTTCGAATTCATTGTTTTTGCATTTTCTGAATCTTTAAGTGGTACTTACTCACCTGTCCGAGCCGTTTTGTCCAACAAGGGCGGGAAGATGGATTTTTTTACGGTTTTTCCCGAAAATTTTTCGTCCGCCATTATTAAATCATGTTCCTGCAACCCCATAAGGCCTTGCTGCTTTGTGACGTCATACTCCTAACCAACTAAGCGCACATGGCGAATTTTGTTGTAACATCTCTATGTAGTTCGCAGTTAACTGGTTTCGCAACGTGAATCTAGCGCTCTATTCGAATCGAATCGTGCCCGATCGTTGTCTAGTACACGGATGCAGCAATAAATCAGATATGAATGCAGGTATTTCTCCTCATTTTAGTCCTACAATAAAGAGTGAGCGAGATACGTGGTTGAGATTCGTGCACACTTACCTCGCGAACTTAAATCCGAGTGGAAAGTTTGTGGCGGGTGTGTTCAAGTCCATTTCGCGGAGGAATGTTTTTCAAGAGCGTTTCACATGGAAGGCTGTCGTTATCGGCTTATTCCTGGCTCAATTCCTACAATGCGGAAGATCGAGCCAGGGAAACAATCTTCCAAACGACAACACCGCAAGGTAAGCCTTGTTCAATTTCATCTAAGCTTCGGTATTGAGTCAGCCATGAAGTTTTCTTTTTCGTAGAAGTATCCCATATGTTTATTCCCAGTCATCTCTGCGATTGGAAATACATTTTCAAGTAAATCATTAAGTTTAGTATTGTTCATACCGCCGCGCTGTTGTATTTTAGTTTTTATCCCTTCTAGCTGTTTATCCCAGTCATGTGGCGCGCTCGGAAGATGCTGGTTTACCGAAGAGCTTTTCAATGGTTTCCATAGTTTTCAAATCAACCGTAAATAATTTACCGTTTTTTTTTTCTCAAACACAGGTTTCTATATCTACTTTCCGTATAGATCATAAATGAACTAACATTCCTCACAGTCACCGGAAGTTTCATCCCAGAAGCTGGCCATTCGGTAATGTAATGGGTTTTTGGATGTATGTTAATTAGGCGCCCTTCACGTTATGTGAGACAATGTTGTGAGCGAAACTCGTTTTCGTTAGAGCGTTTTGCTGTTCACATTTCCGTTGACCTAAAATAAGCTCAAATGTCCCACAGTTTTGTATCCATTGCGAAATCTGTTTGAATAAAATGGCAGTTTAAACTCAGTTTCCTAAGCGTGGTATATTAAATCAGTTTCCTGGTCCTTGTGTACCTTGATAATTATGCTTGACACATGCGTAATTTTACAGGTAGTGTGGATTGTTGGGGGTTTTTAGGAGGGAGGGGGGTGGAGGCAGGGTCAAACCATTCTATTACGCAAAAACAATGACGAGGGAGGGGCGGGGTGTCTAGCTTGAGAAAATGCAATTTTAATCAAAACTATATACTTAATTGCCACATTGAAGAAATGAGGGGTGATAGTGTCTTTAAAATAATCCCTCACTGTGCTACCTATAGAGCTTTGAAAATTCCATGACTTTTCCAGGACCTCTATCATGACCTTCCACATTTTTCCATAACCTAAATTTGGCCATTTTTCTTGGAAAAGGTTTCTTGATTGTGTGCAGCTTTTCCCTGTTTCCTTAGTTTGCAGATGCAAAACTGCCCAAATTACTTTATTTTCCATGGCTTCCCATGACCCACACTTTTAAAAATTCTATAACTTTCCAGGCCTGGATAAAGAAGATATATAATTCCAGAACTTCTCATGTTTCCCATTACCCATGCAAACCCTGATTAGTGCTCCTTAATTCCTATTTCCATTTTTTTCTCTTTAAATTCACCTAGGCCTTGTTGATATTGCAATTAGATGCATTTGTAAACAGGAGGACTAAACAGAAAACGGAGAATGCTGTGACATCTCATTTTTATCAAGATGAGTTGGATATTTCGGAATACAATCAATCACACAGTCAATGTTAACATTATTGAGTTGCTGTGGTGTGATGTGCCATAAAGTGGGAGATACTGTGTAGCATGCAGTACACTCCCCAAGGAATATATTTAATTTCTGGAGCTTTAGCCAGTCAAAAGTTCTGATAGGATTTGTGCCTTACTAGTCTATAAAAGCCAATTTTCATTGCTGCTCTTTAAGGAAGAATATTACTACAGCTGTAAGTGAGATAGATAGATAGCAACCTTTATTTTAATAGGGTAACTCCTTCAGTTTTAAACAGGAAACTGGAAAAACTGATATCCTTAGAGGCCCCCATAAAATAAACTAAATTATAGAAAGTAACAATAATAACAATAACAATAATGATCAGGTACAAACAAGCTAGACTATAAAATGAGCACCACCTACATATTCTGCACCATATTTTTTTTGGCTGTTTAGGGTTTAAAATTAAATTTTTTGACTTTGGCTACAACTTTCGACTTTTTCTAACCTTTCCATCACAAGCTTGCAATTTGCAGTCACCAACAGTTTTTCTTTTTATGGTAATGGAAGTCAAGATGAAAAGTCTGCTTTTGGCAAAAGGGGTCTGAATTTTCTGTCAGTGTAATTGCTTTGGCCAAAAATCAAACTTAACATTAATTTGGGAATGAGATACATCAGTGTGAACTTTTTAGCAGCACTGGCAGTTAGGAAGGGGTGATTTCAGACTCTGCTGTTGCCCCTCTCAAATTCCAATTTTTGGGGTTTCCCACTGCCTCAGGTGTCTTCAGCAAAGAATGTGGTAAACGCTTTCTTCTGTTTCGTTTTAAGTCCTATTGTTGCAGTAACCAAAACCCAACTATTCGGACAGACACTTTCAAAACCTGGAAGTGAAAGTAACATAAGGTTTAACATAACTTCTGCCCTTCTCTCACGACATCTATCAACCTCCATGCAACATGTACATCCTTCATGTGGACAACGTTTTCCTATGAGGCGCCAAAGTGGACAAAAATGCTGTTTAGCAATTTTTCTTTGCAATTACACAAATATGTTCTAAACTCAAGATTTTTGTCCTCAGTTTACATATTAAGTGCTAACTAAGTGAAATATTTATGCTCTTTTTCGCATTTATTTTCTAAACTCTACAGTTGCATTCTAATTGCAAAGAAAATGCGTTACAAGTACAGAAAAATGGATTCTAATTGAAATGTGTTTTAGATGTTGTAATTGTTCTTATTACATTCTATTTTAAAAAATAAAGTATTCTAATAATGTTCTTTTCATGCCAAGTTTGAAAAAAACTCGGCTCACAAGCATGAAAAGTTATCCTGTTGTCAGTCAGAAAATACATTGTAATTGAAAAAAATACGTTCTAATTAGTATGCAAATTATTCTCAGTTGAATTTTTCCGTGCTTATTAAAACACGTTTCTAATTAACATGCAAATTTATGCTACACAAAGCTGTGTTTGGCAAGGGTATCGCGGGCGCCGATGGAATTGACATTTCCCGCTTTTCGCGCTAATTTTAAAGCTTTCAATTGAAGACCATCTAGAAAAGCTACGATATGCCTTTATACCGTCGAGGAAGAGGCGACATAGAGATAGAGAGATTCTTAGAAAATACTCAAGCAGTTCTCGGTCAAATTGCTAGCTTCAGTCAACAATGGGAGACCCAGAATACAAACCTGGACGACTTAGAAAACGCTGTTGATCGAATGACCGAGATCTGTACAACGTTTGGCGTTCTTTACCAGCGTGTTCCCACTAACAGCGCTGCAAATAATTCAGTTGTTGGCCTGATGAGTAGTTTAGACGATATACGAACACAGCTTTGTACGAGACTCAAAGGTTTAAATACAGAGAATGCCTGTTCTTTCGAATACCAATGCCCAGTGAGCAGCAGTGGTGAAAAAGGTCGTCCTCGTTTTGAAATTATGAAGGATCAACTAGAATTCTTGCGAAGTAAACACTTTCGCTGGGCTAGCATTGCTAAATTACTGGGAATTTCCTCTCCAACTCTAATCGGGCACTATGAGTTGGTACCCTGTCGTGCTTTGGGTTGGGAATGAGTACTATGTCTTTGAACACAGGTTTCGCTTTCTTGCAGTTCGCGTTCGCTGTCCGCGTTTGACGTTTTCGCTTCTTTCCGCCACGTACAGTAAGATGTTCCGCAGGACGGAAGGATGATGGGCTAGCCTGCTCGTTTGAACGCCTGAGCGTTGGAAAAAGTCTTTGAAGCTCATGGTTTACATTCCTCGATGGAGCGATCGATTGAGGGTCGCTCAGCTCAATGTTTACGGTCGGTCTGTTTACGTGTGGAACTTCATGGCTCGATGTTGATAATTCTTCAAACGTATTTGAAGTCAGCGGAGCCAGCAGTCGACCAACTTCACTGATTTTGCTAATAGCTTCCCGCAGATCGGACGTTAAGTTCCTGTTTCTCGCCATTAATCAATCGACATAAGGAATACAGCAGTAGCGAAAGCTGTAGCGAAAATGGCGAACATTTGCCGCGAAATTGACCTGCAACGCCCACGATGCTTTTGGCCAGCCGAGCTATTTGCAGCATAAATTTGCATGTTAATTAAGATATGTTTTTGCACTCAGCATGAAAAACTTCACAGAGAAAAGTTGCATACTAATTAGAACGTATTTTTTTGCAATTACAATGTATTTCAGACTGCGAAGAGGGCAACTTTTTTCTCTTTTGAGCCGAGTTTTTTTCAAACTTGGCATGAAAAGAACATTATTAGAATACTTCATTTTTTAAAATAGAATGTAATAAGAACAATTACAACATCTAAAACACATTTCAATTAGAATCCATTTTTCTGTACTTGTAACGCATTTTCTTTGCAATTAGAATGCAACTGTAGAGTTTAGAAAATAAATGCGAAAAAGAGCATAAATATTTCACTTAGTTAGCACTTAATATGTAAACTGAGGACAAAAATCTTGAGTTTAGAACATATTTGTGTAATTGCAAAGAAAAATTGCTAAACAGCATTTTTGTCCACTTTGGCGCCTCATATTTTCCAACGAACAATTTATACACTTGCATCTATTACAATAAACATACGAAACAGACATACATTTCCAAAACCGACGGTGACACAGATCGAATCCAACGTACGTACTTCCTTCGAAACACTCTACTTGAAATAAGCTCTTTTTACAAAAATAAACGCATTGATAAAAGCAGAAAGAATCGAGACGAAGAAACCAAATAAAATACCAGTCTAATAGATCTGTCTCTTCAGCAAATCGACTCAGAAGCATGTCCTCAGGCTCTTCTTCCTCTATACAGCTATTTGTTTAGCGTACAGCTGGGTAGCTTCTTCTTCGGTGGCAATTGGCTCTGCACTATCATCGTATGATTAGAATCTTCACTTGCCGAGTTGAAGCTAGCCTCTGAAGACTCAGAGCAACCTTCACTACTGCTTTCAGACAAATTTTCCCCAAATTGAGCTTCTGAATCGACAGACATTTCGCAGATACTTGAGCCAAAGACCGACCGACTGAAATCCAGCGATCATCAATCTCGTGTTAGGAATATGACGTCACAAGTAGATATGCCGCTGTGAAAATAGCGGGCTCAACTGGAACCAATTTCGAGTAATGGCGGACGAAAATTATCACTTTTCGAGCGGCGAAATTTTAATGAAGGAAGTCTTTTTAATTTTTTCTTTTTGGACGAAAGGACATCGTACATGATGGTAAGTTATTCTGTATAAAAAAAAGTGCGAAAAAGAAATGTGAAATTTCGTCGCAGTGGCACTTTAAATCATGAAACAATGGCCAGGGATAAAAACGAACGATAGTTTGCAGTCTCACGACGAACTCTTCCAGAAGAAGTTTAGAAAATCAATCATTGATAAGCATTTCTTTCAGATTAACAACCCAAACATCGATATTGTCAAAAATTACACTTACCTTGGAATCAACTTTTCTAATAATGGAAACTTTACATTTAGTAAATTGAATTCAAAAGATAAAGTAAGAAGATCCTTCTTTGCTACCTCTCGTTATTTAGATTTCTCCAAAGTTCCGCTAGATATTACAAATAAACTTTTTAATTCACTCTTTTTACCAATTCTTCTCTACGGATCTGAGGTATGGGCAATCTATGATAAAGATGATTTCTGTACTTGGGAAAAAGATGTAATTGAAAAAACGCATATTTTTCTTTGTAAGCAATCCCTAGGGGTAAATAAACGATGCCCAAACGTTGCAGCTAGAAATGAACTAGGAAGATTATCTCTGAAATTGAATATTGACACTGCCATTCTCAAATTCTGGATACATTTACAAACTCTACCAGAAAATAACATTGCGAAACAATGTTTACAGATTTCTACCGAAAATGGCTGACAAAAACCAGCCAGGTTTGTCACAGAAAATTAAAGTGCTATTCAACGAGTATACTTCCAATTCCATGGTTTTAAATAATAATAACTGTAAAGCGTTTGTAAATCACGTCAATCATAATATACGCAAAGCATTGATTAACCATCAATTCTCACTTCTTAACTCGAACAGAAAATTGAGCTTTTACAACCTTTTTAAAACTGACATTAAACAATCTGTTTTTTTAGATGCTATTATAAACCCTCTCCATAGGACCGCAGTAAATAAATTTCGCTTAGGAAACCATCAACTTCATATTGAAACTGGTAGATATACTGTCCCCAAGACTCCTGAAAATTTAAGAATTTGTACTTTGTGCCAAGTCAATGATGTTGAAAACGAGTCTCACGCTTTATTCTTTTGCACATTTTATGATAGTTTTCGAAACAAAATTTTTGATGAAATCACTAGAAAATACCAATTTTTTGAACAACTAGATATTAATTCAAAAATTTTGTTCCTCTTTAATAGCATTGACCCATTTATTTGTAGATCAGTTGCTGCTTTTGTCTATGAAATCATGAACTCTAGATATAAGAAGTTATATAGATTATGAAATTGTATTAGAAGTTTACACAACTATATAATTTTCTAGTTTGTAGGTAATGCCATGTATAGATATGGAAATACCTAAATAAATTGTTGTTGTTGTTGTTGTATTGAAGTCGCAAAACACTGACTTGCTTCATCTTTATAGCCATGTACGGGACACGGAGTCTAAATGGTTTTAAACCGCTTTTTTAGCCTATTTTGTGGATTTGCATCGCGAGCTCGAGAGAAGCAGAGGTAATAACGTCATGGGAATAAATTCAGAGGGACGACTGGATCCATACTCACACCTGACTCCAACGGCACCTTCTTCAGACAGGTTATGCTTTGAAGTAAGCTTGAAAATGTTCCTGTTTATCCGCTGTTTTTTTGTTTTTCCTCCCCGTTATTTTAGTGAATGTAAAACTTCGGAAAACTTCGGCATGCATGATGCTGGATAGATCTGGATATAGCCTCTTACGCTCGGCTCTTGGCGTAGATTGCGTGACGCTACATAACGACGCCTGCGTACGACCGAGAGTAGAAGATGGAATGACTCAAAAATCTTATCGACAAATTTTGTAAATAATTTTATCATTGTCTTAAAATTGTGAAGAGACGAGACAAAACAATCGATATGCCAGTATTAAAAACCACCCAGCAAGAGAGCAAGCTGAAAAAGCCGTACATGTACTTGTATAACCCCGGGTGTATAACTCAATGAAACACAGAAGGCCACAGAGGACGTCATGATGGCGCAAGTAAAGATAATTTACACCTTCAAAAGGGAACGTTAAGCGAACGTTTCCGTTCTTTTACTCGCACTTTATTTTCCCAAACGTCCGTTCGCGCGATCTTCTATTTGCACGATCGAGTTTCTGTAACTCAGCAGGTACACGGAAAATGTTTTCTATTTCTTAAGTATTTCTAAAGTCAAGACCAAACGATAAATCGATCGTTATTGATTTCAAGAGTTTGATAACGATTGTTATCGTTTATCTTTACAAATTACGGGTTAGAAACACCAAACGGTACGGCTACTGCGTACACAAAAATACTTTAATAATTGCAGTGTGTGTGTAAAGAGCAGTCAAGAGTTCAGCGATTTTGATCAGGAACAAACCAACAGGTCATTTTACGAAGTTGCTGTGTGTTACATGCACATGGCAGACGACAACTTTGTGCCAATCTCCAGACAACAAGATATTTCACACAGGGTGGGCATGGGATATTAAAAACCGTGTACAGCCCCGGTCGAGTTCAGTTGCTATCACCCTACCCTACAGGATGTCATGTTCTTCTTTCATCATCCACCCCCTTGTGAAGTAGATGGTATGACGCAAGCTGGTGATTATGATATGGCAATAAAAATAACTGTCTCGATCAGGAAAAGGCGTATACCGCTTTGGAAAACATCCAGTAGATTCCAGACAGATACATTTCATAGATATGATATCATGTTCCTGTTGAGCTGGGACAACAACACGTTTCTGTTCAGTTTACTGTGACAAAATCTCAAATGACAGTAATATGAGGAGAGCCCTGCGGTGAAGAGTTTCAGTTGTCCACTTCGCAGTCTCGATTCGAGAAATACTGTCTCGAGAAGAAGTTTATAAACGTAAAATTGTTACTGTTGACGTCAAGAATGTGGAAAAAGTACCTTATAATTCCGATTGTCATATTTATTTCTCCAGTTATCGGAGGCAAGCGAAAGAAGAGCGGTGAGATATTTATGACTCATTTCAATACCTTTATTTCTCTACTTCCTCTCTGGGAATGACAAATTTTACCCTTATGTCGAAATGTGTTTTCCCAGACTCTATTGACTGCCCAAGAACGCAGGAAGAAACTCGTCGATACTGCACCAAAGAATGTTCGTCTGACAGTGATTGCAGATCAAACCAGAAATGTTTATGTGATAAAGACTGTGGATTCAGTTGCGTCAAAAACAGTAAGTGTGTGTGATTGCATGTAAGTAAATTGCAGTATCCTTAATAATTTCCCCCTCCCTCTGTTCGTGCCGTGTCGCACCACACATGATGCTTTGTGAAGAAAATATTGTTTTAATATCTCAATTAACTTAACTTGACGTTGCGACATTTTTGCGATATTTTTGCGATATTTTATTCCTTTTTAGCGCTGAAGAGGACACAAAACTATTTTGACTGATTTCATAAGGAGGTCATGTATATGCGGAAAATGTCCAAGCATCTTTCCGTGAGATGTAAGGCAGAGGGAGCAGAAAAATACGAATAGGCTGTTGAAATAATTTACTTATAATGCCTTTTAATGGCTGCTTGTGACCTAAATTAGAAATATCTGTAGCGAAAGTCGCCATTTCTCGACAAAACCTTGTGCAATGGAAGATTTCATGACAAGCTGAAGATCGCGTGACTCAGTTTTTGGTCTAGCGTAATATCTTTCTTAGCGCTCAATTTCACCAGCCAAAAAGTGCGAGACAGTGATCTTCTCTCTTAGAACACGCCACAAGCGCGATTTGAAGTCGAATATCGCAATTTGTTTCCATGTGATAAGTAATCGATTTAGATGCAGGTTCATTTATTTCTTCTATGATTTAAAGCCAATTAAAACTTAACAGACTTGGATGCTCGATAGATTTAAAGTGTGCAGCTCTACCTAGAGTTAAGAATTCTCGTCAAAGGGCCAGCAATGGTAGTTCGTTTAACAGTGTCGTGACAATCCAATGCAAGCCTCCATTCGAACTGCGTGGCTCATCTACAAGAACATGCAGAGCAATAGGAAAATGGGACGGGAAGAAAGCAAGATGCAGTGAGTATTTTTGTAGGTTTAAATTCTGGAGATTGTTCATTTTTGTTTTTGGATTGTTTCTATTTAATTGGGTAAAAGATACCAAAATAGGGTTACATTAACTATGAAATTTGATGACTCTTTGTTTGGTTACCTTCCGATTTTTCTTTCTCCCTCCATTATTAGTTCCCTCGTTCCTTCGTTCCTTTATAAGCTTCCTTTAACGTTTAGGAATCATGTGCAAAGACCCAGGGGAACTTGATTATGGAAACAAACGAGTGGAAGGCCTACAAGTCGGGAAGCATATTCAGTATTGGTGTTTTCCTTCTTACAAACTTATCGGATCACTTAGGATCGAGTGCCTTGAGACAGGAGAATGGAGTGCCCCAAAGCCAAAATGTGAACGTACGTAATATAATAACGATTTTCTTTCAATTCTGCTATTTCTTTTTACTTCGTAAAGGTTTTTTCATTTAAATGTCATGCGGTTGAAATGATCTCGGTTCTATACTAACAGAAAAAACATTGGTTTTGCGCCTTTGCATGTCTGGCAGTTTGTTTGTTCGTTTGTTTTGTTTCATGGTTTGTTTGTCTGCTGTTTGGTTTGCTGCCGTGTTTAAGAACCGTACTGGTAAATAAAATTACCTTCAATTTGGAGCTTCCTTAAGCAATCTCCTTGATGTTATCCTTTTAGTTCCCCATTGCGATCCACCCAAGATTCCAGATTCAGCTATCAACTTCTTCCCGCGAAAGATGAAAAAGAAATTTAAATACAACGCTCGAGTGTTATTAAAATGTAAAGCCGGGTACTTCAAGTCAAGCGGTGGGGTTTTGACATGCAAAGATACTAACAGGTGGACTGGTGATGTTATTTGCTCACGTAAGTTTTCTTAAAGTGATGGAAGTATTCCGTGTAATATGTCACGTAGTTTAGTTACCTGTCCAGAAAACTAACTAAGGTAATCCAGAGTTTTAAGTGCAATTTAGTACAGCAGAACAAACCTAGCCCTAGATGCTACATAAAAAGCGCAGAGATGGGAATTATTCTGTTAGTTTTATATGCAGCCAATAACTGAAACAATGAAGGTATCAAATTATTTGACAAGATCAAGAAATAATATATATTGCATCTTGCCTTGTAGCTAAAAGTTGCGGCCGTCCGAGGGACGTTCCCAACGGAAAGATTATAGGATACCTCTATTCATTCAAGGAGAAGGTGCGTTACGTCTGTAATGAAGGTTACAAGCTAAATGGACCGGCTTACAGAATATGCCAGGCAAACGAGGAGTGGGGTGGTAGTAAGCCAACTTGTGAAGGTAAAATAGACTGATAATCTGCATAAGTTCTTCCTTTCCATTGGCTGAGAGCCCACCACGTGACCTTTCAACTGCCTACAAATAATGGGCTTCTCATGCGTAGTACCGATACGGAGTCAAGGTCCATAAACTCGAAAAAAAAAAAAAAAAAAAAAAAACGAGACAAAATCAGGCGATCTTGACAGAACCAGCTTGGTCAATAAAGAATTTATTATATGGCTTTCGAGAAAATTTTTCTTCCGGGAAACGGAGGGTAGTTCCGAGCGGGTAAGATAGCTCCATCTTGCCCACTTTGGTAGGCAATCGCAGATTTGATTCATCTTGCCCGCTCAAGGAGCTAACCATATAATAAAAAGAAATAATGGCCGAGAGAAATACAGCCGTAGCATTTTCCTCAAGTGGGTATTCTTGCACCTTGAAAGTATCCGCTTGCAGGGGTTAAAACTGTAAAGTTTGTACGTAGCATAACGAAGTCTCAAGCTGCGGAAGTTGTCCTGGGCTGGGCTTCCACAAATGATTGTTATGGATATCATAAACAATACCCAAAACTCATATCTTGCAGTGGTGGACTGCGGGCCCCTAGACAAGCCAGACCATGGAGACATAATTGAACAGGTGGCGCAAACCTTTGGAAATAGAATAGTCTTCGAATGTAAAGATAAAGGTTACGAAATGAAGGGTTCAAGAGTGAGAACATGCCAAAGTGACGGAACCTGGAGTGGCTTTCCTACAACATGTAACAGTAAGTAAATTACTTATGAGAATGTCGCAAAACGTTTCGTAATTGACGAGTGGGGCAAACTTTCTTTACGTTTGTGATTAAGATATATAAATTGCCCATTCTTTCGTTGCGCATAGAATTAACTAATTTTACGTACAGCACGTCAATATAATTTTTGTTTAGTATGTGTATGTAAAGCATGCAGAACAGATGTAAATGAAACTTTCTTGGTTAATAACAGTATCTTTTTGTTTTTTGTTTCCCTTTTCATCTGCATAGTTGTTCACTGCGGTGATCCTGGAAAACCCTTAAATGGAGAGCAAATTGTCAATAAAGGCTTCGTGTACGGTGGATCTGTGACGTTTACATGCGACAAAGATTACACTCTGATTGGCACGTCCACCATTTACTGCCAGGAGAATAAGGAATGGACTGCTTCTGTTCCACGGTGTCTTGGTGAGTGTCAGTAGATATAGTGAGTTTTCGAAGTGGACGTTTCCAGCATCAGCCCTTTGTCAGACCAAAGTTAAAGTGCACCTAACCCCAAAATATTTTTTTTCGCTAAAATGAATCTTTGCACCTGTTCAAAACGCATTGCGGCCATTTTTTTCCTCCTTCTAACAAATCCTGCCATTTTATAGGCTTTAAAACTTGCAAAAAATCAAGCAACGTTTGTTCACGACCGAGTCAGAAGGGGAGTGGGTCTATTCCTGATTTGACGTCACAAACTGATTTACATTGCATTAACTCTTTGTAAACATGCATGCAAAGTAGATTGTGACGTCAAATCAGGAGTAGACCCACTCCCCTTCT